>OY728131.1:2008787335-2009014835 GCA_963277665.1 Viscum album
GACTGATTAATTCCACTTCAAGTTCTTTGATACTTTTGATTTGATATTTTCCAATTTTATTTAAACTATCGATCTCTCTTTTCTATTCATAAATTTTGAGTTTGTACTCAACCACCTTTTCTAATATTTCTAGCATTGAAAACCTCATCTTTTCAATTTCTTCATTCAGATCAGACTTCTCTTCTTCTTGTTGTTTTATATATAGTTGGTTACCATGAACTACTTTGTTATTTTTCTTTTTTTGTCTCTCTAAACATCTATCTCTTCAAGAGAAACTTCTAATTCAGTCTGATGGTCAATTCTCCCTTAAAATTCTCCTTATTCATTATCTCTTTCTTATTTTGTTAATGAATTTCTGAAAACTTCCACCAATGAATCTACTTCATGATCCCTATAGTTCTCCAACTCTTCTTCCTTAGATTCTTCTAAATTTTTATCTTCTTTTAAAAGATGATTCTTCATTTTGAAGAATTTTCTCTTATTACTTCTCATAACTTTTACATTGGATAAATACTTCTTTCTTGGATTTTTCCTCATTGTAATCTTCAATATTTTTAGGAAACTTTTCTACAAAATGCTCAATCTTTCCGCAATGAAATCGTGAAAATGGAAGTTTACCTTTGAACTTTCATTTTACTCTTTGAAAATTTGAGGAGATAAATGAAATGAAATTATCCAAATTGTCTTCATCATGACTATATTCAAAAGTGAGATTCTTCATGGCCTTGAATACCACTTATTTGGACTTCCCCTTTTCCACTTCATCATTATCATCATTTCTCATTTCATATTCAACGAGAGTACTATGCAATTTATCCAGTGTTATCTCCTTTAGATCTTTATCCTAAAATACTAAAACTTTTGGATTAAACCAAGGTGGAAGTTTCCTCAAGATACACTTCACAATCTTTATATCTTCAATGAGTTCTCTAATAACACTCATTTCTTCCACTACAATATTCACCCTATCAAAGAATGCATCAATAGATTAATTTGGGTTCCTTCTAAAATATTCATACTTATTCCAAAAAACCTAAAAATTTTCCTCCATGACCTTGGAATCTCATTCATAGATGTTCAATAGCTTTTCCCACATAGCATGTGATGTTTTACATGACATCACCATTGTATAAATTTTATTTGATAGAGCTCCCCCTGAAGCATTGATCCCTTTAGAATCAGGATCCAATTCTCTTCTTTCAGTTTATGATAAATCACCACTATTGATATCAGATGATATTCCATGCATAGCTTCTATGAAGATATGCATTCCTATTTATCATAAGTAGTGTTGCAACTGATTCTTCCATAGTTGAAAAATTTTTATGTCGAAGGTTGGAATTCCTTTGTGATTGACCACCTACATTTCTTCTTTCGGGAGAGAACCACTGACTTTTAACTTTTCCATCTGATACCAATTGTTAGGTCCACTAGGTCAAATACTCTGAGATGTGGGGTGAATCGGGGTATGACAGATTAAAACTTCTTCCCCTTTGAATCTTGTTTTATCATTAAACAAAACACACTTCTCTATTTCTACTATAGCAATATATGAATATAAATGAAATCATGCATAGGACACAACGATTTTACTTGGTTAACCCTCACTAGGCTATGTCCAAAGAACATACAACCACAATATTCTGATATACCAAACCCACTAAAGATCACTACCAATTACAAGGTTCAGGCTAGATCACTTCTATGCCCAGTCTCACTTCCTTTGCAAGATTTATTATTTTCTCACTACATTCCCAAGGGTCACTCCCTATATCTCTTTCTCTAGCTTACTGCAGGTGGAAAGGATCATCATCTTCCTATTTATTTTATCACTACTCTTGGAAGGAATCCACTCATAGTTGATGGACTTATAGGTCCCTTAATTTGCATGAAATATTGATTCCTCAACTATAGGTAGATTCTCTATTGAATTCTCATTTCACCCATAGATGAAATCAATTTTTCCGTGTACTGTAAGGTTAGCAGAAATTTCTTTCAGGAACGATTTTAGTGCATTTTCATACTTTCTCAAGCCCTCTGTGAACTGCCATGCTCTTCTATAAACTGCGTAGTGCATATGCTTCATGAACCACCTATTCTACAGAATGCATCTACTTCTACCATCGTTTACTACCTCTGCATACCGCTTTCAAAAACCGCCTCCGCGTACTACTTCTACATACCTCCTCCATGTATCGCTTCCACATACCACTTCCACTTCTGCAGAATCTATTCTTCCATAGACTACTTCTCCCCAAGGACTACTTATTCCTTTTCAGACTACATTTCTCCACAAAAACCCTTTCATGGAATCACTTCGGTGAACTGCTTCACCCTTCATGGAATCCTTCCTCACAAACCACCTTCGAAATTACCTAAATTCTTGAAGAAAAGACATTTTCTTATAAAAATCGCTCTGAGTAATGATGGGATTAGTGATCCTTATATAGAAAAATAGATCCTCATAATCTAATAATCTGATATTTACCAAATCTTTAATGTGGTACCACCTTCACCACGTACCATTCATCTTCTACGAACCACAATCGTCCCGAAAACCATTTTCCCTACATGGTCCGCATACCTCCTCTCTTACTTTGCAGCGGAGAAAATCACTGTCACATATTCTCCAAGGACACTATTCACAGATCCTCCAATAACCACCTCATTTTTGTGAACAACAAGTCATCATGTGTACTGAAAGCCTTCCGCAAACCATTTCCACCTTCCACATACTGCGATCCTTCCTGTAAAACATTTTTCATTCTACGAACCGTTTTTTCCCTGTGAATTGTTTCTCATATGCGGTCCACATATTGTGCTTCATGGTCCATGTACTATCCTTCATGGTATGAAACCAATTCTCTCCTTTTAAGAAAATGTTCATTTTCTAAAATTAAATCCCCGATTTGGAGGCCCAAAAATTTGGAAAACAATTGGAAGCTACACCGCATTAAAAACTTACTTTGGAAAACACCAACCATACTCATTTACGATCATCTGGACTTGTCAATAAACCAATAACACCCAAAACATACCTAAAGTAAACATAGAGGGATTTTTTCCAACATTTTTTATTAAAACATGAGTGATATGCTAGGTTTTTACTTAAAGAAATGACACTTTTATTATCACAAAGTCTTTGAGTTTTAGTAAAACTCATTCCATAGTTAGTGACTATGTGTTACATCCACAACACCTAAGCACAACAACTTCCATATACCACATATTAAGCTTTAGTAGTAAAAAGTATGACCGAGTGTTTTTTCTTACATGACCAAGAAACTAAAGAATCTCCTAAGAAATTACAATTTCCAAATATAATTTTTCTATCCATTTTACATCCACCAAAGTCAACATTGGAAAAAAAAATTAGTTCAAAAATATTTTCATAAGAATATAATATGCCTAAATATATAGTTTCCTTAAGATAACAAAAAAATATTTTTACAACTTTAAGATGTGATTATTTTGGATTGTCTTTATATATTACACATAAGCATATTGAAAACATTTAATATAGATTACTAGTTTTTAAGTAAATTAAACTTCCTATCATACCTCTAAAAATTTCTTTGATTAACTGGATTCTCAACCTCATCAAGATCTAAAGTATTAGAGGTACCAATGGGAGTACTAATACTTTTATCATTGTCATATCTAGATTTCTTCATCATATATTTTATATACTTATATTGAGATATAAAAGTTCCTTCTAGTTTTTGAGAAATTTAAAAACCAATAAAATATGTTAAGTCACCCATCATACTCATTTCAAACTCAAACTTCTTAAGATCCAAAAAAGAATCTATTAAAGATTTTTTATTTGAACCAAATATAATGTCATCAACATAAATTAATACAATCATAATGTTTTTATTTAATTATTTTATAAAAATAGTTGGTTCCACAACTCCCTTAACAAAAAAAAATTCAACAAAAATCCAGTTAACCTATAGTACCAAACTCTAGGGGCTTGTTTAAGTCCATATAGTTCTTTGGTAAGTTTAAAAAATGTTTAGGATGTTTTGTATTTTCAAAATCAACTGGTTGTTCTACATAAACTTCCTCATGAACATATCTGTTAATAAAAATCACACTTCACATCCATTTGAAATAGTTTTAAATAAAATAATACTGCAAAGGAAAGAAGTGTTTGAATAACTTCAAGTCTTGTTGAAGGAGTATAAGTTTCTTTATAGTTTATTCCCTATTTTTGGTTATATCCCTTAGAAAAAATTCTAGCTTTATGTCTAACTATTATTCCATTTTCATCACATTTATTCTAAAAAAACATTTTACTCTAATTATAGAAGTTTCTCTAGGTAATTCAACTAAAGTCTAGAATTTATTCCTTTCAAACTCATTTAGTTCATCTTGAATTTACTTAATATAATATTATTAAATTAGGATAAGAAATATAGATGTTCAATTTCATTTCTTAAGGAACTTCTAGTCCTAACTGGTTGATCTACATCACCAATGATACGTTCACTATGACGATTCCATAGAAAAAACTAACTTATTGGGTTTTCAAAAGTTTTTTCTTCAACAATAGGTAGAAAATATTCTTGATGAATAACTTCAGAAAATAATTCTTGAGTTATTTTCTTATGAGAATAACTTTCTAATAAGGGTTGAAAATTAGTTTTAGAAATAACTTATGAGAATTTAGGTTGAGGTTTCTTCAAACAAAGTAATCAGGTTCATCAAACTTAACATGAATTATTTTGAGAGGGGTAAGATGGTAGAGCAAGGGTTTTCATTTCATGATCTTGTAGATCATGTACTGGGTGAATTTACTAATCTTTTATATGGAAAAAAGGAAAACTTGGCCACAAATATTTATGATTTTATGCGGCACAAAGATATTTTCCAGAATTATGAAATTCAGAATAAATCATATTTGGATACTGAAAATCCATTTTAGCCTTATGGTTTGAATAGAAACTTTGCATAGGTCATTAAAATTGTGACAATTTTAACCTTCTCTGGATTTAGAATCCCTTCTCCTAGAAGATTCATCAAGAAAGGGTTGTTTTGTACATGTTTCAAGCAATCATGAGGCTATTGAGGAGAGGATAAAGATCTATAAATGCTCCATCATAGAATGAGTCTTGGATCCAAATCATGAAAAAATGTGGAGATTCAATGATCTTATTGATAGAATTTCCACGGATTGGGGATTTGAAGACTAGAAGATGACTACCATGGTCAGGGAATATTTTCACATTGTCTTTCCTTCTGATGAGGATAAGAGGCATGCATGCAGTTTTGGATCCATTCCCTTATGGCCTGTAATTTTAAGGATTCAATATTGGGGTCGGAATTTTGATCCATTCAATGTCATAAATACCCACACATAAATATTAATTTATATCTGCAAACAAAACTAGCTATTTTTTCATCCCTGTATACTATAGGACATTGGATCATCAATTGATAATATGATCAGAATTTATAAGTGGACTGATAATTAATGATTTGGAAACATTTCAAGAGTTCTTATTGAGGTTTATATGGATGAGACTCTTATTAAAGAAGTGTTTCTTAATATGAGATATGATAGTTTTAATTTGGAGATTTTATATGAACAAAAGCCTAAGTTTTGTAGTGATTGTAACTTATTTGTCCATATTTTATCTAAATTCAATAGAATGAAATTATACAGCATGTGCAACATAAAGGGTCATGATGAAATGTCCTGCAAAAAAATCTACTAATAAAAGAAAAGGAAGTTCTCAACCCCCCCCCCCCCCAATTTCACTTCTGAGGTAGGGCCTAGCTTGTTGATGAATCAAGATGACATGGTGGTTGATGGAGTTCTTGATAATGAACTTTCTACCATTGTTGGAAATTTTGTGTTGAAAATGCCTGGTAATGATTTTCATGTGAAATATGATTGCATTCCTATTGTGATTTTTAACATGTAGGTGGCTTGAAACAATGATCTTTTTTATGGTGTCTTTGACAAACAACTACAAATCCTGACTGGTGCAGATGTTGATAGAGTTGTTGGATACTTAGAGAACAATATCACTAAAAATGTTGTTTCATATTATTAATTTTTGACTTGAATCTGAATCCACTATAGGAGGATTTTATACCTTCATCTCATGAGACTTATTTTGAACATATAGAGGTCAGGCTTCCTCAGAAATGTGTAAGTCCAAATTCTGGTTAGCTTCCACATGATCCCACAATTATGCAGTCCAATGAGTTGGACTCAATAACCTCAACTAGGAATGTATATAATCACATCCAATCTGTGAATTATAGTCCCTTATATGTTGTGGTTGTCCCTACCTCTGATCAGGTCAGTAGTTAGGTGAATTCCCTGGAACAATCTAGTCTAGTGGCTATTCAATCTAGGATGAAAAAACCCTGTGTGGATGATACAGTGGGAAAAAGTATAAGGAAGGATTTCTAGGATATTGATTAGAGGTTGAATGACCCAACTAAAATTTTTCAAGGAGATACTTCTACTTATAGTGCACCTTTGTATTTCCTTTATAAACCTACTGATGAGGATGTTGGTATGGCCTCTTTCTAGGACTCCCAATTTGATATTTATTTCATTTTATAGGATTAGACTATACTTGAAATTATCCCTTAGTTTGAACATATGGTCCCAAAAAATGAGAATGAATATCCATTCTCTTAATTCCCTACCAAATTTTCTAGGATAATAAATCTAGAGGTTTCATCAATTGGAATTGGCCATTCCCTTAACAATTTTACACCTCTAAGTCGAAAATTGTGGGATGATGATAAAAATAACCTTCTCTCTAATGATGAGAAACTTGATCCCCTTTGATAAAATTATGAAATGGTAGATAATGTGATTGATAAGAATAAATATTAATTTAAGGGTAGGAAATTTAATAAGGGTGTGATAAAGGAACAGGGGGCCAAACAAGGGGAAAACACTACTTAAATGAAGATCATCTACTGGAATTGTCAGGTACTTGGGAATCCTCCCACTATTATAGCCCTACGACATTTCATTGTTTCCAACAAGCCTGTGATGATTGATCTTATTGAACCTAAAATGAAATTTTAAAGATGGAATGCCTTAAATTGGGCATCTCTTGATTATTCCTTTATCTCACAAAATTCAAGTGGGAATGAATATGAACATCTATGGATTCTAAAACATGGTAGTATCAACATTCAATCTTGTTATAAGAATCAATAGGATGTCACTGTTGATATTGGAATTCATGGAATTTTTATTTCACTGACCTTTTTATGCTTCTAACTCTTATATCAAAAGAATATAGCTTTGGGAAAATCTTGAATTGATAGCTAATCAAATGTATCAAAGCTAGTTTATATTGGGAGGTTTCAATGCGATTATAAGAACTAATGAAAAAACCAATTCTCACTTAAATAGGGTGGAAGCCATTGATTTCTCATATTTAATTGATAGACATAGCATTATTTGAGTTCTAATTTTGGTGGTGATTACACCTAGTAAAGATACACCCTAAATGAAAGATGAGATAGCAAATTGGATAGGTGTTTTGTTCAAATTTATGATAGGAGTGATGATCTTGATATCTTTGTATTTATGTTCCCCAAATTCCACTCTAATCATAATCCCATTATAGTTGATATTTTCACTATAAAATTAAGGTTATATTCAATTCCCATTAAATTAAATAATTCATGGATTATTGTGCCTAGTTGTAGGGTAGTTATCACCAATTATTGGGAAATGGACACTTTTGGTAGTCCCTTTCAATTCTTGTTCACAAATTTGAGGAATATTAATAAAATGATTTGGTAATAGAGTAATTATTCTTTCACCACCATTGATGATGATATAATAGAGGCTGAATATAATCTTATTCAATGTCAAAATTTTAATCATAGTTAGCATGTCCCTTCTAGGGATGATATAAAAGCCTTACCTAATCTTGATGATATTCTAGATCTTAAAGAAACGTTGGATCAAAATCAATAAAACATCATATGGTTTCATGAGGGAGATAGAAGCACTAGGTTATTTCATTGTTTTCACATAGAAAATAAGGAAATAATATGGGTTACTTCCCTGAAAATTGATGGGTCCTTATATAGATTAGAAAATGAGATCTCTATTATTTTTGTTAATTACTTTGAAGGCATATATTCAGAGCAGGGGAAGATTCAACTAATAAGATGATGGATAATATTGCTTCCACTATTGAGGATCATCAAAATAGGATTTTGATTTAGGTTCTTGATGAAAATGAAATTAAGTTTTCTCTTTTCTCATTGAATATTGAAAGTGTGTATAGACCTGATGGGTTTACCAACAAATTCTTCATGTTTTAATGGGAAATTGTTCATGATGATGTTGTTAAGGCTATAAAAGAATTATTCAATCATACATCCATGCCCTATGGTGTTAATTCCAATTTTATTTCCTTGATTCCAAAAAAATATAATTTTTTTGATATTAATTATTTTAGGCATGTTTCCATTGGTAACGTGGTTCCAAAAGTTATCAATAAAATCATTACATTATGGTTGGGGAATATTGAAAGGGGCCTTATGACTTCAAATAAATTTGGCTCCATACCTAGAAGGATCATTCAAAATTTTCTGTTCACTACTTCAGAATGTGTCAACCTCATGAAAAAATTTTGAAGGATGGAAACTTTGCTCTGAAACTTGACATTTCAAAGGCCTTTGATGCTATTAAATGGAGATTTATTTTTAAAATTCTAAAAAAGTATGTATTCTATGGTGCCTTCATTAATCTTATTAGTATTATTATTAAAATTGATGGGTTATCCATTCTTATAAATGGATCACCTAGGGGGTTTTTTAGTGTCACAGGGGAGTTAGGAAAGGTTACCCCCTCTCTGGATTTATTTTTTCTATGGATGAAGACTATTTGAGTGTTTTTATTAATAATATTATACAAGTTGGCCTCTATAAAACAATTAAGGTTTTAAGGAACTTATTCACTCCTTCACATCTATTTTATACATATGACATTATTATATTTGGATAATCTAATAAGAAAATAGTTTCCTATATTCAGAGGATTTTTTCTCACTATGAACAAGATTCTAGATAGGTTATCAGTTGGAATAAGTCTTTTGTGGTATTTTTAAGTAGACTGCTTATCTATAAAAAAATATTTCTATAACTATTGGGGTGAAAAGGGGAATCCTTCCTTTCATCTGCCTTGGGGTGACCCTTTTTTGGGGGAAGGTTAAACGAGCTTATCTTGAAGATGTTTACTCTAAAATCACTGGTCATCTGGAAACTGGGAAGAGGAAAACCATGTCCCATGCAAGAAGAATTTGTCTAGTGAATTATGTGATAACCTCAATGTCCATCTATTCTTTCACTATTTACAAATGTCCTAAGTACATCATCAAATAACCTCAAGTTGTGATCAAAAAATTTATATAGACTAGTTCCATGCATGAAAGTAATCTCATCATAGTTTCAAAGAATTAATGTATCAATCCAATTGTAATGGGAGGTTTGGGAATCAAGTATCTGAGAATTTTAAATGAAGCTATTATTTGTAAATTCACCTAGAATATCTTGACTTCTAATGACATCTCTTTGGAATTTCTTGCTAATAGATTTATAGCTAAAATGGAAAATGGATACTCCATATATTTTCCATCTTTGATATGTATATCCCTTAAATCATATTATAATAAGCTTATGTAGTGCTCAAGGTGGCTAGTTTGTAAGCAATCTGATCTCAAATTCTGGAATACCCCATGGCTTGATAAACTAGTTGCTGAAGAAATGTGTGTCCCCAATCACATGCAGAATATATCCATTTGTGATGCTCACTATAATGAAATGATGCAAGTTCTTCCAGATCAAATATTGCTAAAATTTTATAGATATTAATACGTTGACAGAGATATGCTCATTTGGGTTCATAAATCACTTTGGTAGCTGACTGTGAGAGAGTTATACAGGTACAACTATGTTGGAAGGCTCACGGTTCCTATGTAGCTACATAATTTTAGGTGCTTCTTCATTTCTCCATCTCATATGCTACTATTATGGAAAATATGGAAATGCAGGTTTCCTCATCAAGGGTTTTTACAATGAACAGGACTTCAAATTGTACATGTGTTGTATTTATGCCTAAATTTTGATGAGTCTTATAATCCTTTTTTTGGATCCTAAATCTTTTATTATAGGATTTGGGAACACATAAACATGTGTTTGGGATTAAATTGAATTTTAATAGCTTTGATGACATCATGAACTCTATTCTAACTTCTGATCATAGTATGAATATTAAGGGTATGTTGTACACTGAAACCGATGCAACCAATTCTTTTATATAGAAAGAAATAAATGAGATTGATTTTGATAACCATCACCCTTATTTTAAATTGATAATCATTACCATTTATAGATAGGTTATAGATGCCTCTAAGGTCCAAATAGGTTTAATGAATAATGATGTCTCTGGCTATATTATCTTGAAATCAATTTGTGTTAATGGAAATGTCAATAATCCATTGTTTCTTAAATCCATCAGGTTTACTCCCTTGATCTAATTATGGATCAAAGTGACTGTTTATAGTGTGGCTTCAGGTGAACCAAGACCCTCAAGTTATGGTGGTGTTTTTCACACTCATTGAGGCTTCGTTAAAGGATATTTCTATCATTATATTGGCAATAGATCTATGATTGAAACTGAGCTATGGGCGATGATCAAATCTATTAATTATTCCATTTTTCATGGATGGATATATATTTGGGTGGAATCTAACTCTATTATTGTTGTGTATTTTCTAAAGACCCAATCTGGGAATGTTCCATGGAGAATGATTATGTGTTGGATTGAGTGCCTTTAGTTAATTGAGAAAATTAATCTAGATGTCACTCATGTCTATAGGAAGGAAAAACAAGTTTTGAATGCTATTTAAAATAAATCTATTAAAGAGGCAAGTTCTAGATGGTCCTTTATCATCCTAGATTTTTGTGCTCATTTGGTTGATTTAGATGTGCATGGAATTTTTCATTATCAATTATGTAAACCCCCTTTTAATGATACTCTCTCTACCTTTTAATAAATTTTTTAAGGAACAGGATTTGGATGACTCCTGAACCTTTCTGATTAACATGAATTATTTCCTCAATAGTAGAAGAATTTTTATTAAAAACTCAATAAGCCTTTCTAGTAGTGGACTAACCTAAAAATATTCCTTCATCGTATTTGGGTGAAAACTTATGTAAATTATATTTAGTACCTATAATTAATATTGTTCAACCAAATACTTTGAAGTAAGAAACTTTTGGTTTTATTCTTGTACAAAACTCATAAGGGGTCTTATTGATAAAATTTCTAATTAAAAATTGTTGTATAGTATAGCAGGGGCAATAACCACTTAATCCCAAAAATGTTTATCAACTAAGTATTCACTCAGCATGGTTATATTAATCTCCTAAATAATTTTATTTCTTCTTTCAACTACACCATTTTTATGGGGTGTTCTAAGTGCTGAGAATTTGTGTTCAATACCTTTCTTACTAAAAAAAACTTCAAAATAATAATTTTCAAATTCTCCACTATGTTCACCAAAAATAATTATCAAGGAGAGTTTTTTTTAATTTTTAACTCTAGTTACAAAAGTTTTAAAATAACTAAGGGATTTGAATTTCTTTATAAGAAAATAGACCCAAGTGTATCTAGTGTAATCATAAATTAAGACATATATATAGTATTTTCCACTAATACTCTCAATTTTTGTAGGACCAAATAAGTCCATGTGAACTAACTATAAATCATTATAACTTGATAATTCACTAATAGATTTAAAACATGACATATTTTAATTATCTTATTAACAAGGTTTGTAGACTTTTAAAGTATCAAAACTAAGTTCCGGTAAATCCTTAATAAGTCCTTTTCTAGTCAACTTAGCTATTTTTTTTAGATTACAGTTTCCAAAACTTATATTCCATAACCAAGATTGATCTTTCATTTCACTAAGGCAAGGTAATTCGTGGATCCTAAGGTCCTCTAAGTTTAGTGTGTAAACATTCTCATGCTGATTGGTTGAAATAATAAATTAAATCTTGAAACTATGTACAGTACATTAATCATTCCTAAATTTCACAAGGTAAACTTCATCACATAATTGAATTATGCTTATAAGGTTGTGATTAAGTCCTAAAACAAATAAAAAATTTAAAATAATATATTTTCCAATAAGTACAATGTTATATATTTTGATAATCTCACCTTGAGCATTATCTTTGAAAGTTACTTTGCACCTTTCATCTTGATTATCTTCTTGAATATAGCCTTATTTTCAATAATGTTCCTAGAATAGACATTATCCATGTACCAAATTTTTTTTTTGGTACTATATTTATTTTTCTAAAAATGAAAATATTAGTCTTTCAGAACCCAAACCTTCTTAGGTCTGGTATTATTAGAAAATAGTATTTTGGGTAACCACATTTTTCCAACAATATTATTGTTGGGAAAATGTCATTTGTTTTAAAAAATAACCCTTATTAAAACTTGAATATTGTACTCTATTAAAAGAACTATTTTTATTACAGTGACCACCACTTTGACACTTGGTGCAAAAAGGTTCACTTTTAAGAACAAATTAATTTTTACTAAAAACGGGTTTTTTATTGGTAAAACCCATTCTTGTATTATCACTATAAGTATGAATTTTCTTATCAAATTTATCAAATTTTTTATTACCAATGGTAAACTTGGATAAAAGTTTCTTAAAGATAGAAATTTCAGATTTTAGTTTTACAACTAAATTCTTATCCTCATTGGTAATATTTTTGGAACTATGTTTTTCAAAATTAGTTTGTAAACTATTCTTATCATAAAAAAATCAAAATCTTTTGAAATAGTATATTTTTTCAATTTATCTTTATCAATATCTTTATAAAGATATGATACTTTATTATTCATGATAGTTATTCTCGAATCTTCTTTAATAAGTTTAGCTTTGGCATTATCAAGCTTTTTACAAATCTTACTATTTTCATTTTCTAATAGTTTTGAAAATATAGAAACTTCATCATAACTAAGTAAACTATTATCTTCTTCTGAGGAATATTATTCATACAAATATATATAAATTTTATCATTATCACTTTTAGGGTAATTGGATTTTAAAGATAAATTTGTAATGGATTCATTTGTATGTACCTATTTCATAAGACATTGATTTACCATGGGTACTTTAGAAAAAAGAACAATATTCCTTTGTCCATAAATTTCATTATCAAAAGAATTTTCAGAAGAATCTCCACCAATGGAACTCCATGTTACAGAAGCTTTCAAGACATTATTTCCTTTAAAATTATAATATTTCTTAGTATTTATGTCTAAATTTCTTTCCTTATTTTCTTTCATTTTCAACTTTGGACAATCGGGTTAGATATGTCCTGCTTTCATACATTCATAAAAAGTGACCTCAGAATCCTTCTTTCCACCTTTATCCTTATGAACCTTTTTGTATCTGTATTGAAATATCTTCCTTCCAACTATCTTTTTCATCCAAATAGCCTAGTTTTCTAACTCATTTTCTAAAGTTGGTGAGTAAATTGAATCTAATTCAATAACTTTATTATTTCTTTCATATTTCACTACTTTCTCTATCGACTGAACTTTAAAAGGTACAATATATATTATAGTAAAAGTAACTCCACTATTTTTCTTTTTTTATTTTTGATCAAATATTTTTAATCTCCCCCCGTACTACATGAGGTTACCAAATAGATCACATAAAGTAAGGTTAGTAGTATTTATTGTATCATCCATAGTTGTTCTTTTTTATTCACACTCATTGCTAATTATGCCTATAATATTTTCAACCATAATTTCATCATCAATAACTTTTTCATCAAGAGAATGTAAAATATTAATAATTGTCATGAACCTTTGGTGAATCTTGGAAACTTATTCTCCAAGAATAAAATCAAAGGTTTGGTAATCATATCTAATCATGTATCTTCTTATTTTCATAACTTTGGATGTACCAAAATGTGTTACTTATAATTTACTCCAAATACAATTGGAAACTTCACAAGATGACATCTAACTATATATATTACTCATCATATAACACAATAAATTATTTCTTAATTTTTAGTTCGACTAATATTCTAATTTCTTAGAATTCTAAAAAGTTGAAACTTCCTTATCAGGAAACTTGTATTTTCCAGTAAGTATTAAAAAGTTATAAACTCTAGTGTTTATCAAAAAAAATTCATTATATCTCTCTAATACTAATATTCTTTCCCATAAAAGATATATTGTTGAATAGGATTCATATTATCAAGAGATCCAATATTCTTACCTACCATCATTAAATAATAAAAACAATTTTCTAAAAATACACATTAGTGTAACAAATTTTATAAACAAAAAATTTATATAAAAACTTAAACAACTTGTAGTAAGTAAAGAAAGTAAAAAAAATCAGCAAGTATACATGAAGTAGAAACCTTCTGTGATACTAATTATTGGATCATAAGAGTATCTTAGAGGGATATACTTACAAGATGGAGTGAATTATAGTTTAAAAACTTTAAACTAATCAAAACACAATACCTCTTAAAGTAATATTATCGGACTCAAACTTTGTCTGATGATCATAGTGAAAGAATCAGAATAACAGTTGATCTGATTATATCAAAATATGTTTTTATCATATTCATAGTTACACCGATAAAACAAATAGTATAGAAATATAATTACAAATACTAACTTTCTATTCCATTCACATTGGAAGAGTCTTATAAAAATAAGCAATAAAATATCTAGTAAAATTAAGAATGACTTATAAGATATTAAAAGGATACACTCTTTTAACCTTAAGAGTAAAGGTAGTCAATAAACTTGACTAAAGGTATCCACATTTTTATTCTTACTATAAAGTATATCTTTCCTTACCAGGAAATCCATTAATACAATGATCGGAATAAGATATGTCCTTCTATCCTCGAAAGACCACGATACGATGATCGGCATCTATCTTCCTATCCTCAGAATCCCTTGATTTGATGGATTAGATTCATCATCTTTCTATCCCCAAAATATCTTGATCGTAATAATGATCAAACATGTGAATATAAAAGAAAATCCATTATAAAGGAAACAACCTTGATAAGGATTCCTTATAACTACAACTCTCTAAAGTATTACAAATAATTTAGAATGAGATGTTCACACAGAGAAAATTTTAGATATATTGAGTTGAGAATGTGATCAACTATAAAATATTCAAATGACTGGCTATTTATTGTAGAATCTTTAATGGTCATATTTTAGAGTTAGTTTCAATGGCCTTGGATAGATGGCTCTTTGACATCTCACAATTTTCTAGCATAACTAAATGGTAGACATTGTTTATTTTTATCACCATTACAATTATAAAAGTATTCATTGTGATAGAAACAATTATTATATACTCCGATTATAAAATTTATCCAGAATGATGGAATTTCTTATTTATTATCAATATGGTAATCCTTATGAGAGTAAATTTTATGTATTAGTACTAAAATCATTCTGATATTCATGAATTTTTTCAGTATGATAAACAAGACAAAATTCTAACTACTTTTCTAAATAAAGGTAAGCCTGATTAATCATACACATTCTCAATTCGATGGATCATGTTTAAGAATGATGGTTTTATATTTGTAATACATTATAAATTTTCTATGTATGGTATAAAATATTTTTTTTAAAAAAACATAGTAAAACACTTTGGATATAAAAACTTAGTAAATAAAGTTTTAAGATAGTGTTTGTGATTTCCAAAACTAAGGGAATGGAAAAGTAATAAGTAATAATTATGAATCAACATAACTATCACCAATTATCACATAAAATATATCATATAATATAGTAATGAAACATAAATGGTACCCCACTCTCACTTACCCATTGGTTTTTTACTCTACCCCAACATCACACATCTTGAGAGATCTCTCTCCAAAATAATCTAGCCCAAAGACACCTGGGAAAGGGATCAAAACGTGTACCTCATTCATCTCATCATCACATAATCCCATTAAAATATCTATGTATAGTAACTTAGTAGCTTTTAGGAGCCACCATATCCCATATAACATGTATCATACATCAGGTATTATACCCCAAGCCATCACACCCCATACACTGAATAAGTACCTCAATCCATCATAGCTTATACACATCATACCTATAATAATGATTTTTATACTATATCCATGGATAAATTTGTGTGAATAAACACAATACATCACATCCCTCTACACACATATATGGGGAAACTAATTTTTGTGCATACTAGCATAAGTAACTACCAATAAAAGAGAGTGGGGCCATAGAGGGTAGTCAGTCATCCATCCTCCTATTGGGATGTTGGGGAAAACATCCTCCTAGAGTCCACTAGGTGTCAGTCACCCTAACCTACATAGGTGAGGAATCATATTTAATCATATAATATATAGGATATAGTATAACTCACAACCAAACTATGTGCATAACCTATACTTAGAATAAACTACAGCTAACATCACATGGATTTATGGCTGCCACTACTAAGACTGGATATCCTATAATCACACAAGCATTCAAATAGATGCATTAAATTCATTATTTTATTTTTACCATTAAATTTTGGGAATTAATTCATTAACCATTAATTAACAGCATTAATCCACTTACATTATTATCCATCAATCCAAGTCCTTTTCCTCTAGGAATAATCTAAACTGACTCTATGGTTTCTTGAGATTAACATCTTTTCATAATTTTAATTTCATAAAAACCAATCTCATGGGTTAGAAATTATTTATTAATTATTATAATAATTCCATAAACTAGGTAATCTAGATTCCAAAAAAAGGAAACTTCAACCAACCACATCTAGTTGCCTCAAGAAGTGGGGAAAGGAATGCATATAAAACAAGAAAACTGTCCATTATCCATTAAACTAATTCATAATAGAGAATATCATATCTCAACATAACATCAATGGGTAAGCCCAAATTCAACCCATTACATCATATCTAGTTCCATACATGACACCCACATACATATCCTGAAGCATTTTTCCATCACAAGAATCAATTTTTTCCACGTCATTAGGGGATCCCCACTCACATCACAGCATCCATCTCAGGATCATCCATCCCAGGATCATATCACATCTAGGCATCCCCACCCCATATCACATCATATAGTGAAGATCACATCTGGATCACATCAAAAAAGCAGCATGATACAAATAACAATGGCCAATAGGGAAATCTAGGATCTAAAATAAGGCATTCATCCATCACACAAAAACAAGCTCTCACGAATCCAAACTCAAGGAACTCTACCTTATCAAGAAGATGGGTAACTCATACCCTAGAAATTATCTTTATCAAATAATTGATTTTTATTCAATATTGAACTAATCAATTAATTATTCATATTTTACAACTATGGAAAACCTATAGCATCAATTTATAACAAGATACTAAATTAATTAACCAATTAATTTAAACATTCTCCCAATCATACATTCCAGTTATAAAAAACATTGTGGAATTACAATTTATTAACATTACTTTAATTATTTTCACCAAAAAACATTAACATGATTCACATTATTTATCAAATTCCACCAACACATATAATAACATATTCAATTAAACATGCATACTCGCACCAATTTGATCATTATCAAATTAAAACAAACACTGGATTCATTAAACATGCCTATTTATTCTCAAACCAATTAATTATAAAATAATTCTAGATTTAAATTATTTACCATGTTCCATCAACAACAACATGATAAAATAATAATAATATTGTGATACATAATCACAGCATAGATTGCACACTATATAGCAAATCAAGAGGCAAACCATTATCACGGTAGAAAACAATGAAAGAAAATTGTAATCCAATTATATATTAATATGGTTCAATATTAATTAGTTTAATTAAATTTCCATCCAAGGTTATAAACCATGCCAACTCTGTTATTATACATAAATAAATTATAGAGTTAATGAATCCCCTATGTGGGATAAAGAAGCTCCACGCGACTCACTACACCAAAAATAGGGTGAACGCGCAAGATGGGGTCGCTGCTAGAGAACTTGAGCCACTGGAAGAAGGGTTACATGAATCCAATGGAATGGTTATGGAATTTTTAGTCTCAATATAAATTTACTAGGAATAAACGAAGGTAAGGACCTTCATTTTTTAGTTAACATACGGGATGATTGGATTTTTCATATCACAAAATATTTAATTCAAACTATTACAGATCTCATTAAACTCCACACTCAAGGATACATTTATAGCCTTATCCAACTCAGAAAACCAAGTATATATATATACTTATAAATTTGACCTTTAAATTCCCTTGATTTGAATTTTTAGAAGACCCTCATGGTTATTTTATAAAACTGGAAAAAATCTCTAGGTGTCTGATTCTACATTACTGAATACCACAAATAGCCAAAATCCCCATGTAGTCAATCCATCCACATAGCCATTTTTATGTATCTATTTCACATAGATTATTTCTTACGTAGCTGATATATCCATGTATTCAATTCATGTCATCGATCTAGCCATGTAGTTGATTCACGTAGCTGATCCACATAGCTGATCTCTCACATGGTTGATTCACATAATCAATCACTCATGTAGACTATCCATACATATAATTGATTCACATAGCTTATCAATTCATTTATCCAATTCCCATATCCAATTAACATAGGTAATCATTCATGTAGTTGATCCAACCATGAAGATGATCCATCCATGTTCCTGATTTCACATATCTAATGGCTCCACTTAGGTGATGGCTTCATGTAGTTGATGGTTCTATGTAGTCAATTTGAATGGTTGTGAATCGATCTCTCACCCATGCTGTGAACTTCAAAATCATGATGGGAACCCCTTACACATCATGAATCCTCCCTGCTTCCAGATTTTAGTATCCAAACACCTCCATACCCGCTCAAAGCCTCCTCAAAAGCACCACAAGCATCAAAAACATGAAAATTGTCAGACTATATGGATTCAAGCCCTTACAATCCACCACTACTTTATCCTAATTCAAAATAGAATATCCAGGGTGTAAACCTTTATTTTCTGGGGATTCAAAAACTATATTCAAAAATGTAACATTAAAACTACCATTTTTATCATCAACACGGTTGGCATTCTTATACTTAGAAGTTCCAAAGTCATTCAGTTTAATAGAATCATAGTTATTTTTTAAATATCTAATATGGAATTTGCATGTATCAAAAAAAATCATTTTCATTTAAAGAAGAAGCACACAAGGCTTCTATGACAGTTATCAAAATAGTGGCCAATGTATTTTCATTTCATATAAAAAATGGGTAATTAATATAATTCAATAGAGAATTCAAATATATAGTCCCCAGTAGCAGGGATGATAGTTTCGATTAGTGGAGTGAAGAATTCAGTTTTAATAATAATTTGAGAAAAGTAACCAAAATTAGCTTCCTCTATTTCATGATCAAATTTGATCAGTGCTCCAACTACCAATGTGACATCCCATGGGATTTGGTGGTTCTATAAGAATAAACTTAAATCTCAAATACAATTCCAAAATAGTATAATAGTTTTCTTGTAAGACATAGGATTAAAATTAGGTTCCCATTCTTAAACTAGCATGATTATAGGTTTACAAAAAATAACCAAAACTTCATGCCTTTATCTTGATATCTGAAGAGCATAACATGACATAGAATAAACCCCTCCCAAATAATGATAATTACTAATTATCAAAACCCTAAATTTTAAATAAGAAATGTCTTATAACATTAAAACTCTACAATTTCTATTTCAGTGAATAAGACACAAATAGGATAATTGAAAACTTATAAGTAGTAATGAATTTCTCAAGGAACCCCTGATTAGATTCTATGATGGTCAGTGATCCAATCTTCATTATATGATTAGAGTAGGATGATCCACCATCCCAAATATTTTCAAAAAATTTATATAAAGGATATTTCTTCCCAGATAAAACAAAAAGAAACTCATATTTCAATTGAACCCTTGGATGGTTGTGGATTAGGTTTCAAAGACTCCAAATCATCCAAAACAGTGTGGAAATTCCTATAATCACATTCAGAATCAACGAGTATTGAATTATGAACTAAAACATAAACCATATTGAAGTAACAATCTAGAGGTAATTCCATCAAAGATCAATCCAAATCAATATTGAATCGCCTAAAATAAGATTATCTTAGTGTAACCATCTTCATAGCCTCGTAATATTTATTATAACTAGTATAATACATGTAATAGAATGTGAAAAAAATAAAAATAACATTTATTTATTAAAACTATAAGTAGATTAAACATAGGTTGAGGAAAATGATATAGGGAATATTAAATAAATAAAATAAAGGAAATAGAATTGAGTTTTTGTTATGCATAATGTAATTGCATATAGTATAAAATGTAATTTCATACTATAAAAATATGCATACATGTATAATTGTACTAAATGAAATGTATAAATAAAAGTGTAAAAATATGCATACGGGTGTAATTTCACTAATTGATGAATATACAGACAGGTGTGATTGGATCCTGCAATTATACCAACTGAAGTGTAATGTGTATTGTAATAAATCTAATGTTTTTTAATCTATTGAAGTGTTATGAATATTTTAATTGCATACAATATATAATGTATGCATATTATAATAGTAATATGGGATACAACATATTCATATAATTACGTCTAGTATAAATTTGGAAGAGGCATGGGAGGTATGAAAACATGAAAAGAGAAATGTCGTATATGCAAGAACGAGTTCAATGTGCTTTAGATTCATATAGGTACATGAATAAAAATTCCCCAAATTAGAATTCCTAAATTACTGATAGTAAAAAATATTAAAATAATTATATATATTACTAATCATTTTTGTTAAAAACATCAAATTATTAATTGGTAAAAAAATAATTTGAAAAATTGAGAGCAGAATTTAAAAAATAAATAAGAAAATATGCATATTTTAATAAATATTTTAATCAAAAGTGTACCATATGTATATATTGAATTGAATTTATTAATATTATTTCTTTCTAATTTATTCCTATATTATAAAAAATAGACTATTATATAATAATAAGTATAGAAAAAATAAAGTTACATAAAATGTTTGAAACAAACCAAACAATATACAAGAGTGATGATTGACTTTGTAATGTAAATCTTGTTTGTTAAGTTTCATGTGTTTTAGGTGTTTTTTCAGTTATAGTTGGATACACATTGATATGAAACCAAGTAGTTTAACCTCAAATAAATATAGAAAAAAGTAATAAGAAAGACACAATTAGGAAGAATATTTTGTTCCATACTTGTAATCATCCTCTCTAGACCAGTAGTGAAACTTGTATTAATTTTATCAACATAATACAACCTAAAATAAATAGAGATGTTGGAAAAAATTAGAACAAAAAATCATTATAAATTAATTCACATAGAATTAAGATACATATATTTAGGTGGAATATTTTCTCCTGTGCTAGTTATCATCATGTCTATTCAATAGTTGGACTAATAATAACTCTCCCTATTGGGAAAAATTAATTTTAATGATTTCCTAAATCAAAAATATGATTCATAAACTTTTAATATTTATATAAAATAAACAATAAAACTAAAAAAATTGGTAAATATTAACTTAAAATAGAAGGGACCTTGTAAGGGTAAATTTGATAATGTCAAGTAATTTTAAATTTGTAAGCTTATGTAAGTATATGAGATTATTCATTTCAAAAAAGTTCACTTATTGAAAATTTAAAGGTGAATGACTTTATACGCTACAAATACATGAAATTTAATAGTGTAAGATAAGTAATATATATTTGAAATTTAAATTTAAATGTAAACTATAAGTTTTCATATTTATAAAATATATAATTAAACAAATATTTAAAAACATGTATAATAAAAATAACTTGTTTTACTACATTGATAATCATCTTTATAATCTTTCTTACATTCACATTTTCATTTGAAATGATTGAGTAAAATATTTGTAATGATATTATAATATATGTGATGAAATTATGATTCATAACTTATATAATAAAAAACATTTTTTTGAAAACTGAATATATTATAATATATGTAACGTATAAGTTAAAAAATTTATTCAATTGAGTAAATGTTTATACTTATTAATTAATAAAATAATTGAATAAAATTATTAACTGCATAATGAGTATCTGCTATATGAAATAGCATTTCAAAATAAAATAATAAAATAAAAAGCCTACACTCCATCCAAACTAAGGAAAATATTGTAGAAATAATCAAAATAATGGTACATGTAATAATAAATATTGATAGAAATCGTTATTATATATCATGATATCATAACTATTAGTTGAAGGTTTGAGACCAACAATGATTATTATGATCGAATTTGTAAGCTACAATATTAGTAAAAATAAATTAACAAAGACAAACCCTGAAGTAATGGGGAAAATGTTAAAAACAATAATTGAAGAAGCAAGAGGAGGCAGCTGATTATGGAAAAATATAGTAGAAAATTAAAAAAAACAAAGTATGGTAATGAAATACACTAAAAATAAAATAATTATAGATTTTGATGATTATCGATTCATTGAATAATGGATAACATAGATCTAAATCATCGTCTTTTTTATCATTGACAAAGAGAATATTTAACGTAGGAGGGAGAAACTCATAAAATATTCCTATCATTGTGTCCATATGATAAACATGGAATAAAATAGTTTTGAATTAAAATAGATAAACATTGAGTTGGAAAGGAAGGAGAGGAGACAAACTGAGAGGATAGTGGTTGGTAGATGAGCATACAAGATTACAGAATGACTTTAAACATATGAGATTAGGAATTGAAAATTATTGAAATATAGAAGTCTCAAATCTATATTAAATTATGAGGTAATGAAATATATACCTTCAATTAGTTTTTATGTCATGATCCAAAAAGATTAAGGGGATCTGGTTTGTAGTATTTGGGAGGGAGGAGATATGTGATCCATGAGGGAAGCGATCTATGAGGGAGCTTTAAAGGGATGAACTACAAGATAGATCCACAAATTATGTTGAGAACGGATGGGGAGAAACAATGTAGATGAGGATGTAAGGAGGTGAGGAAGTGGATACTGGAAGGAGGAGGTGGGGATGTGGGGATGTGAATATGGGAGGGGGGTAGGGAGGTTAGAAGGTGGGGGTGGTGACAGGGTATGTTGAGGAGGATGTGGCAATGCAGATGATGGAAGGGGGTGGGGAGGAAGTCAGTGTGGGTTCTACTCCAAAATTAGGGTGACTCTTTTTCCATTAATTACAGGAAGGATTTTGGTGGGAATTTTTTCTTCTTTTTTGTCACAGTCCTGGTGGTTTTTCCTCCAGGAGGAAACCAACCCATGCATCCAACATGGTGGAAGAATCCAGTTGTGAGGATGTTTTTCAAGGGTAGATGATCAACCCAAACAACCACTGATGAAGTTTTTTTCTTTCATTTATAAAATGAGATCAAATCCCATGAATTTTAATTGTTGTGATCCTCTGACACTTTATTTGAAGAGAGAAATAATAGAACACCCCCCCCCCCTACACACACACACACACACCCATTATCCCATGGATATAGGAAATCTTACTGAATCACTTAAAACCTTTATTTCCAACCATCTTTCTCTTTTTTAGTTCTTTTTTGTCATCAAGGAGTTTTGTTACCCCAAAAAAGTGGTATCACAGCCATCAAGGTCGAAACAATAATTGTGAAAAAGTTTTTTCCATTTACCATAAAATTGAAGGTGGTCATAAATTTTTTTTGATTCCATATTTTTTAATATCTCATCAAGACAATTCCAATAGTGAAAATGGAATTAAAATAGAACTAAAACAAAGTTAATAGAGGTAGTCAAAGTTTCAGTTAACTTGTTGGTTCTAAAGTACCCCATTCCTAGAGAAGATGGTACTCTTCATGTTGGATGTAAATTTTTGGATGTTTTTTAGGACTATTCTAGAGAGCCATGTTATCGCCACCTCATTAGTCAATCTAAATCATTGAAACTGTTTTGGCTATATATTGTCCAATCGGAGTCAGTTTTCAACAATCCAAGAGTTGTTTCTAGGTATTTTGATCATTCTACACACATCTGTATGATTATACTTTTTGGTATTCTTAGTATATCAATAGAAGAAAATATCTGTAATATTATTAAACTCAATGATTTTAATTATTCCATCTGGAAACCCAAAATGGAGAATATTTTGTATATTTGTGATTTTTGGAAACCAATAATAGATACCACTAATACCATTGTAGTGAAAGTAAAATAATAATCAACAATAAGAAAATCTATGGAGAATATTCCAACCAATACCCCTCTGGTTGATGCTGAGCAGTTCATGATCAATAGGAAGTGTTCTTACCAAATCAGATAGTGGATTGACAAGAGTATCTTCTAGAATTTTTCCAACAAACACGATGCTTCTTTTATATGGTGAAAATTGAAAAGGATGTATACAAGTAAAACCAAAAAGAATAAAAAACTAATATTCCTACTTTTCAACTTGAATTAAAAATATTTAACCAACGTATCAGATCACATGAGTGTGTTCCAAGGTACTGTTTATCAGTTTAATTTCACAAAAATGATGATTTACAATGAGTTACGGGCATTGTTGAAATTGATTTCTTTACTGAAGTCATGGAAAAAACTAGTTATGTTTGTTAGAAATTAAAATACATATATAACCCTCACCATTGAAATAGTGAAAGATAGAATTATGAATGAATATTCTCAAAGTAAAGACGTAGGATGTACACCTGAATCAGAAGATCTTGTCATTGAAATACAAGGAAAACATAAATGGTAGGGAATAAGAAGAGGAATAGAACCCCGTGACCTAATTCTATAAATAATAAAGTGATTGAAATCCCAATTGAGATATTAAATGAATTTAAACTGCTATGGAATTCCTAGACACTTAATCTGGGAGTGTAGGAGGTTGAAGGAAGATTAGAGGAATCAATAAGTTAAGACCTAAAATAAGGATAGTGCAGTTGTCAATGAAGATATTGTTATTGTTCAGGAATATAATCAAGTAAGTATTGTAATACAAGACCCTATATAGGTGATTGATTTAGGTTCCTTTTACCATTTCATAGCTAGAAGATATTTCTTATCATTTTACACTTCAAGGAGTTTCATACATGTGAAGATGGGAAATAATGGTTCATCCCAAATCACTGGTATTGGTAATATTTTTCTAGAGACTATTATTGGATTGAAGTTACTATTAAATTATATGAGGCATGTTCCTAATATTTTCCAAAATCTTATATCCACTATAATTATTAATGATGATGGATTTGTTGGTTCCTTTGGTGATGGGAAATGGAATCTTACCAAAGTTGAAATGGTAATTTCAAATAGAAAGAAAGAAACTTATCTTTATCTCACAGATGCCAAGACATGTAGACTAGAATTCAATGTGGCCAAAAAAATATGTTCCTAAATAAGTTTGGCATATGTGTCTCAGTCACATGAGTGAGGGGGGAATCAGAATTCCCTCTAGGAAGGATCACTTTCTAGGGAAAAAAGGTACAAATTTGGATACATGTGTTGACTGCATCATGGGAAAATAATAAAGAGTATCATTTCAGGGTTATTTATCATCTAGAAAAAGAAAATTTTTTATATTTGATTCATGCCAATTTCTTCATGATGAGAACTAAGTAAATGGTAGGTTCTATTTATTTTTTTAACTTTATATATGATCATTCTAGAAAAGTCTAGGAATTTTATTTGAAAACTAAATATCAAGTGTAGGATGTTTTCAAGAAATTTTATGTGAAGGTGGAAATATAAATAGAAATATGATTAAATTGTGTGTGATTAAATAATAGAGGAGAATATTGTGGTCCATTTTAGGATAATTTTAGGAGTTTCAGCATCAGGCTATAAAAATCAATACCAAAGATGGATCAGCATAACGGTTTTGCTGAGAGGATGAATAAGATAATTCCCAAGAGAGTCTGGTGTATGCTCTCAAATGAAAAGCTCCCAAACACCATTTGGGGGGAGGTAATTAGGACCATAGTTGATCTTATAAACCTTTCTCCATCAGTTCCACTAAACTAAAATGTTCCAGAAAGGGTTTGGATAAGTAAATATGTTTCATACAAACACTTGAGAGTATTTGGTTGTAGGTTATTTATTCACATTCTGAAATATGAGTGGGAGAAGATAGATAGAAAAGGAAAGTAGTATATCCTTTTAGGATACACTCATGAGGAGTTTGGATATCAACTTTGGGATCCTATTAGTAGGGTGATCATCAGAAGCATAGATGTTGTGTTTCTTTAGGATCAAATGATTGAAGATTTTGAGAAGCCAAGAAATGTAGAGAATTTTCATTCTAAGGAAATTCTAGTAAATTTCAAACTAGTAACACAATCATTAGTTTCATATTGTATGAGAGAGATACTTCACACTGATAATACATTACTACCAAGTAATATTTATTTATCTACTGATATGTTTCCATCATATGATATTTCATGATATATTCCCCCTTAAAAGTAGTTGAGTAGGTCTAATAAAGAATGAAAATGGATTCATAGATACTCATCACATGAGTATGTGATGTTCACTAATGGGGGAGAGCTAGATAGTTATAATGATGAAATTAGGAGTCAGCGAAAGATGAAATAGAAGAAGTCCATACAAGAGTAGATGAGATCCTTGCATAAGAATCGTACATTTGATTTAGTGGAGTTATCTCATGGAAAAAAGGAACTCTAGAACAAGTGGGTATATAAAATCAAAGGAGAAGATGGCATCTCATAGTCACACTATAGATACAGAATGGTTTTGAAGTGATATAGTTAGAAGAAAGGTATTGAATTTGATGAAAAAATTTCTCTTATGGTTAAAATGTCTTCTATCAGAGTTTTTATTGGATTAGAAACTAATCTAAACCTATAGGTTCGTTAATTAGATTTAAATATAGTGTTCTTACATGGTGATCTTGATGAGGTGATTTACATGGAACAACTATAGGGATTTCAAGTGAAAGGTAAAGAGAATCTAGTATCCAAACTTAATAAAATTTTATATGGTTTGAAATAGACATTGAGGCAATGGTACAATAAATGCAACTCGTTCATAGATAAAAATGAGTATAGAAGGATGACTATTGATTGCTGAATTTTCATTAAATAGTTTTTTGATGGTTATTTTATTATCTTGTTTCTTTATATTGATGATATGTTGATTATTGGTAGATATATCACCAAGATTGATAGATTAAATAAATAGTTGAACGAGCTTTTGAAGTGAATGACTTTGGAGATGCTACTCAGATTCTTGGTATAAAAATTACCCATGATAGGAATAATCGCAAGATTTTTCTATCTCAGGAGTGGTACATTGATATGGTCCTTGAAAGATTCAACATAATAAATTAAAAACTAGTTAGTAATCCACTTACGAGTCATTTTAGGATCAAGAAAAGTCAAATTCCATCAATCAATGAGGAAAGAGTAGAAATGGAAAAAAAAATCTTATCATTCAGTATTTGGTTGTCTTATGTATGTCATGGTGTGAACCAGACTAGATATTTATCATGATATTGGCATTGTGATTATATTTTTAAAAAATCCAAGAAATTAGAATTGGATAGTGGTCAAATAGATATTTTGGTATCTATGAGGTATATCTATTCATTTTTTGTGTTTTGTAAGTGATAAACCTATTATGAAAGGATATACGGATGCTGATATTGATGAAGATATAGATATGAGGAAATCCATATTTGGGTACCTGGTATCATTTATAGGGGTGGTTTCATGGAAATCATGACTTCAAAAGTGTGTTACCTTGTATACCATAGAAGTAGAGTATATCTTGGTCACTGAAGGCTATAAGGATATGTTGTGGATGAAAAAGTTTTTATAAGAGCTAGGATAGAGTCAGGAAAATTATATTTTATATTGTGATAGTCCGAGAACTATTCATATCAATAAGAACCTAACAATTCATTACAATCCCAAACACATCGACGTGCGATGCCACTGGATCCAAAATGTGCTAGAAGACATATTTTTTAAAGTTGAGAAAATACACACCATTGATAATGGGGAATACATGATGATGAAGGTTTCATTGAAAGAGAAGCTAGATTCTTATAAGGAGACTGAAGGTCTAGATTCTACCCCAAATTGGTCATGAGGGGAGATTTGTGGGGTCCACTCCCAAATTAGGGTGAATTTTTCACCACTAATTATGGGAGGACTTTATGTTGGTGTTTTTTCTTCTTTGTTAGTAAAAATCTGGTGGTCATTTTTCCTTCAGGCAATAACAAAATCAAGTAGCCAATACGGTGGAAACATCCAACAGCAAGGATGTTTTTATAGGGTGGATTAACTACCCAGAAAATTGTTGATGTATTTGTTTTCTTTAATCTATAAAATGGGATAAAATTCCATGAATTTTAATTCTTATGATCCTCCAAGACTTGATCTAGAGAGAAAAATAATAGAGCATCCCCTTTCTCCCATAGAAGTAGGTAATCTTGTTGAACTGCATAAAACCTTTGTGTCCATCCATTTTTATCTTCTATTTTGAGTACATTTTTAATAATAGGGAGTTATACTACCCCAAAATTCAAAAGGTGGAGGAGGATACAGAGAGTTGGAGGCAGTGATAGGGGTTGGTTAGTGGGGAAATATGAGTAGCTGAAGAGATCAAGAGTGAAAGGGGAGAGAGAAGGGGCTATGCACATGAAGAAGAGGGGAATGAGAATAGAGGCAAGAAAGAGAGAAATGTAGGGGTGACACATGTATGGGAATTTATGAGGTTCAATATGATTATATGTACTAATACATTTATTAATATATTCATCAATAAAATATTTATTATACTATTAATATATTTACTATAATATTCACATATTTATTATAATGTCATAATATTAATAATTTAATTACAACATTAATAATATATTTATCATAATATTAATACATTGAATATAATTATTTTTTTATTAATTTTTAATATTTTTATAATTTATTATTTTTATATTTATTCATTTTTATTATAAAGTAATTTTAAAATTTTTAATTTGTTATAAATTTAATACATTTTTTCATAATATTTATTATAATATTTATTTATTTATTTATTTATTTATTTATTTATTTATTTATTTATTTATTTATTTATTTATACATGTATTAATAAAAACATTTATTATAATATTAATAAGTTTATTATAATATTAATACATTTATTATAATATTGATGATGTATCTATCATAATATTAATACATTTAATATAATTTATATTATTTATTCATTTTTAATATTTTTATAATTCATTAATTTTTATTATAAAGTAATTTTTTAAATTTCAATATTCATTTTTAAATAATTTTTAATTTATTTTAATTTTTAAATATATTTTTTAAATTTTCAATATTCACTAGTATTTATCTGCATTAAACTTAGTGTCAATAGAGTCATCCTTTATCAATGCTGACTTTAGTGATGATAAAAGCCTTTATCGACACTTATTAGTTAGAATTGATAAAGGCAGAGCTTTATCAATGCCAATTTTATTTCTAATAAAATATTTATTTATCATAACTTTTAGTTTAAACACTGATAAAGGTTACTTTTATCAGTGTTTTTTTAATACTATTGATAATACTTTTTGCCTATTTTTAAAATAACCCTAGGTGTCACACCATTCCTCCTCTCCATTAAATATTTCAAGTAACCCTAACCCCATTGTTGTCTCTAACAAATTTTTTGTATAAATCGACCCTCAAAACCAAAGGGATATTATTCATTACTTGTTTTTGAAAAATCCGTCGACCAATTTTGCA
This sequence comes from Viscum album, assembly GCA_963277665.1. Classification (NCBI taxonomy): domain Eukaryota; kingdom Viridiplantae; phylum Streptophyta; class Magnoliopsida; order Santalales; family Viscaceae; genus Viscum; species Viscum album. The sequence continues at coordinate 2,008,817,258 of OY728131.1, forward strand.
TTGTTTTTCAAAAAAAAAATTGTTCTTCCTATTTATATTATGGTCCATATAAATAAGTATATATGTATGTATATATAAATTTATATATAGATTGAAAATTAAAATTTTATTATTAGAAAAAACAAAAAAAACAAAGTCGCTCCCAACTCAAGGAGGATGGAAATGATGGAGTCCAAGGAAATCAACCATGAAAATGATCTTACAGACATTAAGTAAGGACCCCAAACTAGTGTGTAAAATAATGTTCTCACCTGGAATCCCTTTTCTGTCTAAATAATCAGTCATAAAATTCACTTCTCTCCAAGTATGACTAACCTGAATGCCCTAGTTAATAAAAAGTTTACATTTTCTAACCAAGTAAGTTGAATCCCACGGTGATCTGTCTTTCCTTAAAGGAACCCAACTAGTATAGCTGAATATGATTCAATTTATATGATTTGAATATTATAAATCCTACACAATATAAGACCATTTACCATAGTTGTTTCCTCTACTCTAATAGATTTACCTAACCCATAAAAGGAGATGAATCATAGAATCATTGAACCCTTGCTATCTCTCAGAACCACCCCCTCTCATTTCTCCAGAAATACATGATCCATCCACATTCAGTTTTATCCTCATGTTGTGTGCCTTCTATTTGACCCATCTATCATGGTTTTCTCATCCACCTTATGTATTAAAGAAAAGCCTTATGAGAAACATTTTTAGTGAATAATAATACATCCCACTCTTGATTATAATACTCAACTATTCTATAAGAACCTTCACCTACACCTGGAAGAAATAAAGAGAATACCTTCTGTCTTCTCTTAATTTGTTCTAAGCCTCCCAAAGGATCTAACACACAGCTGAAAAAGTCATTGCATGAAATTTTACCTCCACCTCTTATTTCCTAACTCCCTGGAATAAAGCCTCCATAACTTTCTACAATGAATCCCCATTCCCATGTATATTCATACCACTCCCCATAAAACTCTAGATACCTTTCACCCAATCACCTTCAAAAAATATGTTCTATGTTGATTCTTGTTTCATCATTTCATAGCACTAACATCTTGAGTCCAAGACCACACCCTTTTTCTGAACATTATAATCTATAGGAAGTTTTTAATTTCTCATTATCCAAACAATAAATTTCATCTTACTTGGAATATCCTTACACAAAAGTTTGGATGCCCATTCATCTGTCCCACTTCTTGAATGAACCATGTTCCTAAAATCTTAACCACTGAATTTCCCTGAAGTTTAGGTTGAGAAAACACATTTGTTCTATTCATCAACCTGACAAGTATTACTATAAATGTTCTTCTGATCTTGATTAATAATGGAATTGATGAAACCTAAGAATATTCTTTCCTCTCTAAATGATATATTAAGAACTAGTAATTCTAGAAAAACAATGATTCTCTATCCTAATTTGACTTCTATAGACTAATATCCCTACAACTAAAAACCCACCAAACATTGTCTTTCGACTCCTCCAAGATATTAAAAATGAACCATGTAAATTTTGATAATCTCTTGGTTTTCCCTAAACATTCTTCCCATTCATTCCCATATCCATCTCTTGTTAATTTCTCCCATAAGTAATTCCCTTCAATGACATCCCATTTCAATCTCAGCTGCATGGAATTCATGGTTTTCGAAACACTACATAAACCAATATCGCCTTTATCAATTGGCCTCACTAGCCATTTCCATGATGCCTAGTGGAATCTTATGACCTGATTTTCATCCCATAAGAATGCATTTATGATATTCCCCAGCCTTTTGATTTTCCCCTTCAGTGGCTTGATGATAGAGAGCACATGCAATGGAACATAGGTAAGGTCACTGTTAATAAAATTAATTCATCCTCCAAGTGAAAGGAATCTATTTTTACAATTGAATATTTTTCCAGTGATCTGATTGATGATACCATCAAATAGGTCCTTCTTAACTCTTCCATTAGATATCAGGGCTTTGAGATACTCCATTGGAATTTTCCACCTCTATATGAAAAGTTTTTCTTGAATTTTACTATTATGTATTCTTAAACATTTATTTAAGATGAAAACATTGATCTTACTTTTATTAACACACTAGTCACTCATATTTCGAAATTCTATCATGATTTTGATGAAATTTTTAATTGATCCTTTCCTTATATTAATAAATAATGACATGTCATTAGAAAACATAAGATGAGACACAATTCTACTCCTGAACTTATTTCTGAAAGGCATAATCCTCCCATCCTCAAACCTTGTTTTATATTCCTTAAAAGAGCCTCTTGATCCAAGATAAATAGGTTAGGAGATAAAGGGTCTCCTTTACTTACTCCAAAAATAACCTTAGATAATCGAATCACATTCTCATTAAAGAGATAGTCATCCATAGGGAGGCATAACATCTGAAGCACAAATCACAAAACCATTAATGTAAGGAAAATTTCCTAATGGATATTATAAATTTATCCTTATTTTAGTTGTTATTTTCATAATCATTTGTGCATATATACATACACACATATATACATATAAATAAATCATTTTTTTATCTATTTTTATATGTATAAATATATATTTGTGTGTGTGTGTGTGTTTGTTTATGTTTGTTTTTTTGTTTATCTCTCTATATATATATAGAAATTTATATAATTATATGTTAATATTAATTTATATTATATTTCATTTTTATTTTTTTTATTTATATTTATATTTATAATAAACTATAGTTATATATACTAAAAATCATGATTCAAATATGTATATTGTCTTATATAATATATATACATATATCATAATAAAATAATAACAAGATAACAAAGGGGTTTGATGATCACTTTAAAATTTTGATTTGAGTACTTTAGCAAAGTCTATAAAATTAGTATATTTCATTAAATTATCATAATGAGTCACATGTAGCAATATATAAGGTCAATTACATATACCACTGTGAAACACAAGGTAAAGAAAGAAAATAGAAATAAAAACTCAGCATCTCAAAAATTTATGAACCTAACAAAAGATTTATCCAGACCTATGGGTATCATATCAATATCTTATGACTCAAGTTAAACCAAGTCCCCCCTTTAAGATACCAATGTCATGACACATTTCAAAATAAAAAACATTAGAGTAAAACATACCAAACATACCTTCATTTTTATAACAACACATTATCATTCAACCCCAATTCATCCAATAAGAATATTACATTATATTCGAAAAATAAATGAAAACATCCTTTAATACTAGCATAATTTTATACTTCATTATTCTATTTTCAATAATCATAATTCACATAAAAATACTCATTTTAAGTCACTTTAACTAATTCCTCAATAAAAATATCAATAAGAAATCATTTCCAATTTATAATCACATTACCTCATTAGAAATAAAATTTCAAGCAAGAAATCATCACTCTAAATCCTTATATTTCCATGATAAAAACCATCATTAACTCATAAATAATGTTTTAAGTTCATTAGATGTATTTATCCCTTATAAACTTTTAGTTACACTAAATGATATATTTATTAAAATATGTAATCAAAACCAAAACACTCACAACATCAACGAATTAAACCAAAATAATTAATTAAAATTATTTCACTCATAAAATAAATTTATATAGTAGTGAAAAACACTTTAACATATCAATTTAACATCAAAAAAATAAACCCTCACATTCACATCATTTATTTCACCAATAAATATCACATAAAATTAAAAAGTAACTATATCATTATCCTCATTATACCATTACATCATCCATAAAAATCTATAAATTCAATTTTGAACCACATTTATAAAGTTTTCTCATCACATACCATTCAATGGAAAATTATTTTATAACATTAAAACTAATTTTTCATGTTACTTAACTCACACAAATAATTAAATCATTAATGAAACTCACAATTCATATCAAATCACTCAATTAAATTCCAATGAGTTCATTATGTCACCTACATCACACTAGGAAAACAATATTTACTAAGTGAAAAGACATAAATTTTAACAGTTCATACTTTTCTAACCTGTTACCCAATGAGTTTTGGGGGTTAGAGTTTTCCGGGATGAGTATAGAGGAAGAAGAGTATTTTTTGAGCTAAAATTTCATCTTTAAGGGGCTAGGTCATGGTGTGGTCATTTAATTCATAGTACATAGTTTTTACAATAATATGTGTGAATTTATGAAGCTCTTGGTCAAGGCGTATAGGGGTGGTTCATGGAGTGAGATGTTCTGGGCAGTGGTGGATATTTTTCATGAATGGATTCACGATGAAACTTTATCTATCACAACACAAATATCTTGGGTATAGTTCTGGGTGATTCTATTTCTGGTGATGTGGAGACACAGTGTTATGTGATGTGGTGTGACCCTTGTTCAATTGAATTTTTGTTGTGACCATGTGTTTTCCAACCCAGGTATAAATCAAGCAGATCAATTGATTTCTTTCAGATTCCTTCATTTTCAATCAAACCTTTAGTGACTGTAGATTCATTTTTAGAGTATATTAAACCCCCTTTTGATGGTATTTGATACTTGGGATTGAGATATTGATATTCCTTCCAATAAAGTTTATTAATTCCCCTTTTCTTTTGGGTTCCTATCTATTATCTCTTGGATAAGGTTGTGGTAGTGGTGATGGATAATTTGGTTATTTTTGTGATAGGTAACTAATGGTTATAGTTTTTTTCTAGATTATTGAGGCTTACTTTTTGTTATTTAGACCATGAGATCGTCCCTTCTTTGAATTGTGTTTTTTGTAGTTGGTTTCCTAGGACTAACTATTTGTACTTTGATTATATATATATTTAATGTATTGAATATTAATAAAACATCTTATTACATATTGTTCAATGTTATTCATGACTCTAATCTAATAATGTCATAGAGTATATGTCACATTGATAAGGTCATAGAATCTCCCCACTATGATGAGAACCTTCAATTACTATGACAATATTGTTAAATAATGTTTTACAGATAGATAATGTTCTATGAAGGGAAACATAGCACATAGATTGTCATGTGTGAGTATTTGTAAGTGGATGAGGTTTCTTCTCATGAATTTTTCACTTGGTAATCTCCAAGATGGAAGATTATGATAATAGACCTGCCAGTAGGAATTATGCATATTTTGGTGTCATTAGATATTCCTATCTTCAAGCATGTATAAGGGTCCTTAGACTTTAAGATTATCAATGTTTCATTTCATGAATTGTGCGCTTATATTTTCTAATAAAAACTATGACTCTATATGTTCACGGTAAGGTAGGGTATTTTAGGTTCATCACGATTAACATGTCATTAATAAATAAGTCAATGAATGATTAGTCCCTTCCATCTTTATGGAAGCTGATATATTATCCCTTTTATTGGAATAGAACCATCATCCTAAATTCCATGTCCATGGTGTAATGATGTGTTTTTTTCATATGGTCAAAGAAAGAAGTATCGATCATTTAAATTGGTGACATGGATGTGTAACACGATTAATGACATATTGTGATAAAGGGATTATATTACACAGTGAGTGTTCATAAGTGATTTTCATCATTGTGACATTAAGTTTGTTCTCTTGTGTTCCTTAATCAGTTTCTAGATAGTGATATTGGAATTTAGGCAAACTCACCTAATTCCAATGATGAAGAATCCTACAGGGTCACACGCTAAGTGTTTTTGATGATTTTGATTAAATTCTATTTGAATTTAATTAAAGGAATAAATATTATTCTCAAGACCAAGGGATAATTTTATTGATGTTTTATCTATCAAAAATATTTATTTATGAATAAAATATTCAAATTAAATATTTTTTCAAGTGTTCAATAAATTCTAGAGGAGTTCAGACACACCAAGACTGTGTTCGTTGACAAATATTAATTAACATGTTGGTTAAAATATATTTTTTATTTCACAAGTTGGCACACACCACAAAATAATAATATTATTATTATTATTTTCATGGGGTTTATTGAAGATTATAATATTATTTAAGGACCAACATACAATTAAATAATATTTTAACCTAAATAATAGATCTATAAATTGATAGTTATGTATATTGTGTATTTCATCCAAAAAATAAAAATATAGAATTTTTTCACACAATGAATTATTTATTGACTCCTCCTTCTATCTCCCTCTCAATAATGAGAAATACAAGAGATTTTCCTTCAAGATTGAAGGATAAGTGATCAACATGAATAAAGAAAGAAAACTAATTCTCCATGCTATCACTCAAATATCGGTTGGCATTACTTGAAGATAAAAGGAGAATGTGTGGATCACTACTATAGGGATTCTGTCCTAGGATCCTCACAGTGCAACAAAGGTAAACTAAAAGGGTCTTTTGGACAATCAATATCTATATCAAAGAAAAAATCCTTAGGTCAGTTATCCATTTCTTCTGATATTAAATAAATTAATTACAAATTTGATATGCAAGATCCTCGCTTAGGGTTTGAGCAACTCAATATTAAAAGAAATTTTAATATATCACCCACCAATGCACACTTCCACTACATCTATAACAAAAAAGTGGTATCAGATTGGTCATGTTTAAATTTATAATTATTTATTTGATTATTGATCCATATGCGATTGTGGTTGAATTTTCATTTCATATGATTCATTCTTTAATCCATTTTGAATGAACATTTTATCAATATATTAATCATATTCATTCAGTATTTCATTTTATTAAAGGTCAAATTAATGATGAATAACTGCCAAAGATTTTATTGGGAGCTGCCAAATTTTTGTCCGATATGATAGGGTTACATGGCGTGTAGTCAGAGTACACCTTGTGTAACCTAGTATGTTTCACATGGCCTTTCCATGGGATAAACAGCATGCCATGAATCTATTACATGTGGTGTATGCCACATGTTGACCAGCCAAGATGGCCTATGGTATGTTAGATTACACAGTGTGTATACGGCATACATGTCATGTTGTCTACATGGTTTAGCGGTGTAAATCATGCAATATTTTTTTTCATTATACATTTTCAAAAATAGTAATATTGACAACTTGGAACATTTATTATATACATGACATGTATTTAGTGTACACAGCATGTAGTTCATCAATTCTCATGTTTGAGATACACATTGAGTCCTTAGTCTGGTTATTTGGACACACAACATTAGAGATACACAGTGTGGAGCTGGAGGAACATGTTGTGTAGTCTCTTTCCCAAGAACATGATGAGTCATTCTATTGGTTTCATGGTCACATAGCATTCGGACCATACAGCGTGTAGCTAGTATGTGCACACCATGCAGTCTGGACGATTCAACACTCAGAATCCCCGAACCTGTAACCTCGATACATGAAAATAAAGGTACATGACGTGTAGCTAGATAGTAAACACTATTTAGTCTTCCAATTACTAGAATAATAAAATTGCATAAATTGAAAATTACAGCATTAAAACCTTATTTCTTTGATTGTCACTTTTAGTGTTTGAAAATTTAATAAGGGTTTTAAATAATTTTAAATACTCAATTAATTTATTGTAATAAATTTGAAAATATTGGTTATTTCATTTATTTGAAATTAATTCCATTATGATGGTTATCTCTAAGAGGATTTGGATGGTAATTAAGATGAAATTAAATTAATTAATTAATTAATTAATGAAAGTGTGTTTATCTTAATAATAAATAATGAATAAGAAATGAATGTTAGCCATTTACTTTTTGTATATGTTGAATTTATGACCATTCATGATCTAGACAAAGACCAGTGCATGTGTTGAAATTTATTTAATTTAATTTATTTCATGGGTTTGTAATTATTCATTATTAAATTAAATATTATGGACTATGATTCATCCCTCCTTATATTATTATGTAGGACCTTTGGGTATAAGGATATTTATATAATTTCACTTTAATTGATCCTTTGGTTCCCCTGACCTATGTGTGAGTTATAAATAAATTTAATTAATATATTTACCCAAGGCGCATGGAGGTGATTCAAGATGGTACCATAATGATGTCAACCCAGGTGTTACACTGGTGGGTAGGTGGAATTTTGTAACTCATTCCAAGATAGGAAACAAGATTTATTTCTCCTGGGTCTTAGGTTGATTTAATGTCTACTTATTAAATCAACCATTAGGTAAATCTCATGAATGGGTCATTTAATTATTAAATTATTTAATAATTTCTATCTATACAATTATTTATTTTATGGATGCAAGACCATGATCACATAAATAAATGAATTAGTGTGAAAAGATAGAATTTAAATAAATGGATTGTGTGTAAATGTTTTATCCAACATAGTTAATTAATTAATTAACATCCACTTAATATTAACAAGATATGTGAAGGATAAAACAAGATAAAATTTATTTATAATTAAATAAAATCCTTCAAACTAATATTAATTCAGACTAAGCATTCAATTACTTGATTGGTAATGAAACCATAGAACTAAGTGTAGTACATGGCCAAAGTTTGGAAACTTACTTTTATTAGGGAGTTATCATGAGGGTTTTATATTGAATTAACTGAAATTTTATTAAGTTTATGGTCAAATTATATTCAATACAAATTTAGAGGCAAGTGTTGATGAAATCCAACTCAGGATTTCAGGATAGAAAAATTCACTCAATAGATCAGGGAGCTACAAGCCCATAGTTGGAAAGGATGTCTACCTAATTACTTTCTTATGGTTTTCATATCCAAAGTCTGCATCATTAATAAAAGTAATTGGGATCCTTTACACTAGAATGTCTTATAAACTAGACATTCTGGGTTAAATGGTGAGGACTACCAAGTCTTGATAGAATATTGGGATATTTAATTAATAAAATAAACTAATTTATTATTTCTAACATAATTTTTAATCAATAAAAATTACTAATAATATTATCTTTAATTGGAGAATTAAATAGAAAGCTCATCATCCATATTATCCCCATGATCAATATTAGAGAAATAAAACCTCCTCACTGGCAGTAACTTCAGGAGTAGTTTAGATTCCTTAAAGTTATTCTATGCCATGAATGGAAATATTATGTTCTATAATCCTCAATGTATGGTCCACCTTCTAAGGAGGTGAGTTATGAAGAGTCCATTTTCTATGAAAAACATTTGAGTGATGTAGTTGGAATTCAATGTTTGATGCTTTCATCTATATCTAGTAAACTCATAAAGTCTCATGAAAACATGGATATGCATAGCATGATTAATCACCTACAAGTTTTATACTAGGAGAGAGATAGAAAATAAAGGTTTAATATTTCCAAATAACTCTTTTAGATTAAGCTTGTGGAGGGTGTGCTAGCTAAGCCTCACATAGTTAAGATCATTTTCTATATTGACCTCCTAGAAGTTCTAGGGTTTAAACTCCTTGAATAACTGGGAACTAATCTCATTATTACATTAATTCCTCATATCTTATCCATATTTGTTGTAAATTTTAATATGAACAACATTGATAAGTATCTCCCAGATCTACTTACTCTCCTCGGCCTAATAGATACAGATACAAAGTGTGAAAAGTATTTTGTTCTTATGGTGAAAAAAAATAAAGGTATAAATATCACTAAGTCTAAATATTCTTCACACCATTCCAATAAGATGAATATCAAGGGGAAATAAATTAAATAGGATGATTTATGTTTCAAATGTGGCAAAAAGTTCCACTAGAAGAAAAATTTCACCCATTAAAATAAGCAAGGGGAAGCTTCAAGTGCATTTTTTTATCGATTCAAATTTATCAATTTCTACAAATTGGGTATTAGATATAGCTTTTGGTGCTCATATATTTATTAAAATATAGGAACCAAGTAGATTTATAAATATTTACTAAGGGGAGTTATATTTATGAGCATCCAACAGAGCTAAACTTGTTTTTGTAACTATCGGGGATTTCCACCTTATGTTGTCGAGCAGAATGATATTGGTTTTTAAGGGTTGTTATTATGGGTCACCCATTATGGAAAAACATTATTTATGTATCCAGATTTGATATAGATGGGTTTATTTTAAAATTTCAGAACAAATGTTTCTTATTTCATAAAAATATAATTTTTATGGTAAGGAACATTTAAATAACGGTCTTTATGTGTTGGATTACATGAACCAATTAATGGAAATCGATAACAAAGTTATTTCACATGACTCATACCACACACAACTTTGGCATCACCAGATAGGTCATGTAAATGAAAAATGATTGAATAAATTACATTAATATGGATATTTAGATTCTTTTTAACTAAAACTACTTGGAGTGTGTCATGAATGTTTACAAGTAAAAATGAGAAAATACTCATTTAGTGGGAAAGGTGAGAGGGATAAAGATATTCTTGAATTAGTTCATAATAATGTGTGTGAACCATTTCATGTAAAAGAACGAGGTGGAACTCATACTTCAAACTTTTACTAATGATTTTAGAAGATATGGATATGTCTAATTAATGAGGTATAAGTTGGATTCTTTTGATAAACTCAAGGAATAAAAGAATGAAGTTAAGAACCATATTAGTATGAATATTAATAAAATTCACTTAGAACATAGTGTAGAATATCTTAATCAATACTTTATTTATTATTTATGGGAGTTTAAGATATTATCTCAACTCACTCCTCCATATTTTCTTAGTGGAATGATGTTAGAAAAGGAGAAACTGTACCTTGTTGGATATGGTGAGATCAATGATGGGTCATGTGTGTCTTCCATTATCTTTTTTAGGATACGTGTTTCAAATAGTAACATACATACTAAATTGAGTTCCAAATAAAGTGATAGATGGTATACCATATCAATTATGGAATGGAAAGAAACAAGTGTTTCTCTACTTACATGTGTGGGGTTGAGAAGCATTTGTTAAGGCCTTTTTAGGTAACAATCTCTCACCCTGAGGTAAAAATTGTATCTTTATATGATGTACCAAAGAAAAAAATGGATATTTCCTTTAAAATCAATTAGAAAAAAAATGTTGGAACTTAAAATTTATCCATATATCTTGAGAAGGATATTATCTCTAAAAGTGATAATTAGATCAAGATAGACATTGATGAAGTCCATACTCAAGATATAAAAGAGTTTTCATGGGAAAAAATTACACAAATACCCATGTAATAATAAGTTCTTCCAGAAACACAAGTACTATGTAGGTTACTAGAGAGGTTAGAGAACCATAATGGTATGGTTTTCTAGTCACCAAGGATAGTGACTCATATTAGTTGTTAATAATGATCCTATAACATAAAAGGAAGTAGTAAGTGGCATATATGTTTACAAGTGTAAATAATCCATGAATTATGAAATGGATTCCATGTACCAAAACCAAGTATAGATTTTGGTAGATCCTCCAGTGTATGTAAAGCTTTTTGTTTATAAATGGGTATTCAAAAAGAAATTGAACATGGAATGATAAGTCAATACCTACAAGTAATGATTGGTTGCAAAAGGGTTTAAACAACATCAAGGAATTTACTATAATAAAACCTTTTCACCAGTTTCAATGTTGAAATCCATCAGAATTATACTTGACATTATAGCTTACCATGACTGTGATATTTTTTGAATGGATGTAAAAACAACCTTCCTTAAAGGGAACCTTCAAGAAGATGTTTATATGACACAACCCAAAGGGTTTGTGACTCAAAAGGATTCCAACAAGATATGAAAATTAAAAAAAATTATTTATGGATTAAAGAAAGCATCTAGGTCATGGAATATTAATTTTGATGAAGACATAATAGAATCTAGTTTCATAAAGAATGAGTGTGAGCCTTGTGTCTAAAAATAGTTTAGTGGTAATGTAGTCATTTTATTAATAGTATATTTTTATGACATGTTACTCATTATAAACGAAATACTAATCCTATAATTTTTTAAGGTGTGGTTAAATAAATTTTTTTATATGAATAACTTGGGTGAGGAAGTATATATTCTTGGAATCAAGATTCATCATGATAGATCCAAGAGGTTTATTAGCCTAATTCAAAGTACATACATTGAAAAGATACTGGAGAGATTTGGTATGGAATGATCCATGAGGGGATTATTTCTAGTATCAAATGAAATTAATCTTTCTAGGAAAATGTGTTCTCAAACACATAAGAAAAGAAATAGAATGGAAAGGATTCCATACACATCAGTGATTTTTTTTCATGTATTTTATGCTATGTACTAGGTTAAATGTCACCTACACATTAAGTGTGGTAGGAAGATATCAAGCTAGCCTAGGTGACCATCATTGGATGGCAGTCAAGATTATACTTAAGTATCTTAGTTGTACTAAGGATATGTTTTTTTTTATGTAGGAGATGTTGAATTAGACTTTAGAGGATATACGGATTCTAGTTTCCAAACCGATCGAGATGACATAAAGTCAAAAATGGGATACATTTTCACTTTGAATGGAGGTTCTATGAGCTAGAAGAACTTGAACCTGGATATGGTCATAGATTATACAGTAGAGTCTTAGTATATTGCATCTTTTGAGGTATCTAAATAAGTAGTATAGATTCAAAAATTCATCCAAGAGATTGATGCAGTTCCTATTAGTAAATACCTTATCACACTCTACTATGATAATATTGTATTGGTGGCTCTAAAAAAATCTCCCAGGTCACATCATCAGTTGAAGCACATACTTCAGAATTATCATTTATTAAGAGATTTTTCTAATATAGGTGGAGTTACAGTGAGTAGTATTTACATGGAAGGAAATTTGGTGGACCCCTTGACTAAATCCTTGACTAAATAGATACAAGATTATAATGTGAGGTCTAGAGGAATGAAAATTATAGGTTATTGTCTCTTGTTCAAGTTATATTTTTTTAGATTTTGTGTCCTAGGACTAACTATTTATACTTTGATTACATGTATATTCGATGAATTGAATATTAATAAAACATCTTATTACATATTGTTCAATGTTCTTCATGACTCTAATATAACAATTTCCTAGAGTATACATCACATTGATAAGGTCATAGTAGTTCTCTTCTATGATGAGAACCTTGAAGTGTTATGATGATATTATTAAATAATGTTCTGTAGTTGGATAACATACTATAATGGGACACATTGTACATAGACTGTCAGGTGAAATTACTCATAAGAGGATGAGGATTTTTCTCATGAATTTTTCACTTGGTAATCTTCAAGACAGGAGATTATGACAAAAAATCTACCAGTATAAATTCCCCATGTTTTGGTGTCGTTAGATATTATTATCTTCATGCATGTAGAATGGTCTTTAGATTTTAAGAATATCGTTAATGCATTTCATGACTCATGAACTTATATTTTATGATGAAAACCATGACACCATATGTTTTCAGTGGGGTAGGTTATGTTGGGTGTGTCATGATTGAAATGTCATTAATAGATATGTTGAGGAAGGATTTATTCATTCTATATTTATGGAAACTGATATATCGTCCCTTTTATTGGAATAGAACCATTGCCCTAAATTCCATGTCCAGGGTGTAACGACATGTTTCTTTCAAATATTCAAAGAAATACATATTGAGCATATAGGTCGGTAACATAGATATGAAACCTGAATGATGAGATATTATGATATAGGGATTATATTAAATAGTGATCATTTGTATGTGGTTGTCATTGTTTTGAAATTTAGTTATTTCTATTGGGTTCCTTAACCCATTGCTAGATAATAATCATGGAATTTAGGTAATACCGTATAATTCCAAAAAGAAATAATCCTCAAGTTTCACACACTAAGTGTTTTCTGTGATCTTGATTAAATTCTATTTGAATTTAATTAATTGAATAAATATTATTCTCAAGAATAAGGGATAATTTTATTCATTTTTTATTGATCGCATATATTTATTTATGAATGAAATATATAAATTAAATATATTTTTAGGTGTTTAATAAATGCTAGAGGAGTTCAAACATACCAAGATTGTGTCCATTAACAAATATTAATTAATAATCTTATTAAATAATATTTTTTATTGCACAAGTTGGAATACATCATAAAATAATATTATTATTATTATGTGGCATGGGGTTTATTAAATATTATAATATTATATAAGGGTTGGCATATAATTAAATAATATTTTAACTTAAACCCTATCCCTATAAATAGACAGTTATGTCTATTGTGTATTGCATCCAAAAATTAAAAATAGAGAATTATTGTGAATAATGAATTCTCTCTTGACTCCTCCTTCTCTCTCCCTCTCAAGAATGAGAAATGAAATAGTGATTCCTTCAATATCGAAGGAAGAGAAATCAACATGAATAATGAAAGACAATCGCTTCACTGTGCTAGCACCTGGGGATCGATTGGAATTTCTCAGAGATCAAAGGAGCATGTGTTGATCACCATAAGAGGGATTTTATCCTTTGATACTCACAAAATAATGAAGTAAAAATAAAAGGGTATTTTTACATGATTTACATCTACATCAAAGAAATAATCCTCAGATCAAGTATTTGTTTCTTTTGAATTTAAATAAATTAATTATAAATTCGACGTTCAAGATACTCACTCAAGGTTTTGTGAAACTAAATATTAAAATAAATTTTAATGTATCTCCCACCACTACACACTTCTGCTACACCATGAACCAATGGTTTTTATAGGAAATGACCATTAAATCTTCTAGTTAAGATAGGGGATTCAAGAACTCTTTTTATTTAGTGAAAACCATGGGACTATAATGATTTTGTCTTCTTTGGGTGAGGATTATGGATTAAACTAATAAAGATAATGAACTAGACCTAAATGAAATTTATGGGTATGAGGTAAATTTCATGTTTTTACTTTCTATCATGATTTTTCTTGTGATATTGATGTTTTTCTGCTACTATTTCTAAATATCATTATTATTTTTGAGACTTGTGTGTTTTCATTGTGATTGTGTAGTGGATTCACCTTCTATATAAGTCTAAACACATAATGATGGAAACTGAACTGGATGTGTGTAAATTTGATAACATATTAATATTTATTGAAAAGAAAAAAAATGTTATAGTAGTTGTTGTTTCTGAATTTATTTATGCTTGTGTGGAATTCGTTTGGAATTTTTTAGGGCTGTGTTTTATGGTTAAGCATGAGAAGTTATGGGGTGATTATTATGGATGGTTTCAATTATGTTGGTTATCTTATATTGGGTATTGGGTCTATGTTGATTGGATTATGTTGGGAAAGGGGGCTATGTTGGTTGGATTATGTTGGGAAGTGGGTACACATTGGTTGTATTATGTTGGGAAGTAGAGATTAATTTGTTGGCATGGGTTTTTATGGGTTGTTTCATAGTTTTCTTGTAGTAGTGGAATATAATATAGATAGTAATGATGAAATGGTAAAGGGGTGATGGCTGAATTAAAGGTCAAAAATAGAAATAAAATGTTTTGTCATTGAATATGGAATTAAATGGATTATGAACATAAACATAGATGGTATAATAAATTTTTTAATGTCATAAGGGTGTGATTAATTGGGTTTTTGTAAATTATTATGGTGTATGTTTCATGTAGCCGAATGGGTTGGTTGGTGGTAATGTAGTTGGTAGTGGTGGAAGTGTGTGATGATGGTAGTATATTTTTGATGGTGGATGATAATGATGATGATGTATTGATGAAAACCCTTAAATATGGTTTTTTGTGCACATATATATATATATGTGTGTGTGTGTGTGTGTATGATATATTTTCTTATGATTTATTTATATATCCTACCCAAGTTGGATATCTTTACCAATGCCCAAATGTTTTGGGTTTAGTGTATTTTCCCCAACATCCAGGTTGGCAGGGGTGGATGGATGGCTACCCTCCCTTCCCTGCTCTCCCTTTGAGTGTAGTATATGGTTGTATTGGTATTCATTGGGGGTAATGCATGGTAGGAGGAGGTAATGAGGTTGATTTAATTCATGTTCATTATACACTACTGATATGGATATAGATGATGGGGTTATGGGGTGATGAGGTGGTATATATATAGGGGGTTGTGCATGGTTGGAGGATGGAACAAGGTTGATGTCCTTCAAGTTTATGATACCTTACTATTATTGTTAGTGATGAATAGATTGGATGTGCATATGTGGTTTTGTACATGGATATGGAGATGTAGTTGTGGACTGATGTCAACATAGGATGTTGGACCCTGTGGGAGGTTGGGATTGGTAGGGTTGTGACCCGACCCACATCAACATAGGGGGGATTGAACTCAGGATATTTGACATTTGTTTATGAGAGTGAAAAATCAATGGGGGAGTGGTTGCAAGGAACTTTGATTATATTCCGTGATAATATTTTACTACATGGATGCGATATTTTGTGAGTCTACCTTGGTGAGACTGGGTGATAGTTAACTTATTAGGTGCTTTTTAGTTTTATTGTTTGTTCATTGATGCATTAGTATGATTCTTACATATTTATATGAGAGGTAATGGGAATTATCCTATTGTGTATATATTTTATACTCAACCCTATATATATAAATTTTTTTTAGGTATCCAGGGGGAGTTTAGTGACTAATATAGACATTACTAGCTTGGATATGAGGGCTACTGTCAGAGTAACTACTTAGAAATTTTGTTTGGTATTTTATTTGGATAATTGTACTCTTCTAGAAAATTCATGCATTATGGGATTATCATGGACTTTTCTTTATTTATATCATGGGGTCGGTTTCTGGTTTTATTTATGTTTTCCTAGGATATATGAGGGAAATTCCTATCAACTGTATGTTTTATACCCTTACTACTAGTCACAAACCCGATGCCTATTAGAGTCGGGCCTCGAGGGGTCACTCGCATATTCACTACAGGCCCATGAGGTGTTACTAGTGGAGGTGAGTCATGATAGAGTGGAATAAAATATTTTGATTGAGTGTTATGATAGATTTTTGAGTTAGGCACTGGTAAAAATTGCATGGGTAGGTGGGTAAATAGTACTAGTTAAACTGGTGAATGGCATAGTCTAGGGAGACTATCTAGAACATGGGATTTTAATAAGCCTAATGATCCAATGCAAGCACACTGAACTTATCAAATGACCAGGTGAAATGGTGTTGATTGCAGGGTAGATACTTGGGAGAGGTAAATGCATCATGATTTTTTTGTGTTTTAAATGGGTTTTTTTTAGGAAATGAATGAATATTATTAAAAAAAATATTAAATAAATTTCATGCTATCGGGATTAGAAGTTTGGTTCCTTATTTAAAGAGATTTTAACTATTCATTGTTCACGTGTGGCTCAAGTTGGATAGGTTCAATAAGCTAATCTGTTTAACCATAGGAGAGCTGACCTAGGTGAGGAGGAAAAGATTTGGAGGAAGTTGTTATATGAGTTACACCTTTAAGGGGTGACTAAGTATAAGGGGAGCATATCTGATCTAGATACAGAGTTCTAGTTAGAGGATCTTGAGATACCTTTAAATTTGATACAATCTAGGGATAAATATCAAGTTTTTTTGAATGTAAAAATAAATCTCAAAATGAGGGTAAGATCTAAAGTAAAATGTAAGAAATTTATGAATAGTGCAATGAAGTAACTCCTCCTGGAGAAATTGTGTCCATGCTTCATAGATTAAGATGGGTCCATGAGTATATCAAGTATGTATCAAAAATGTACTATGTTCCTTTATTTTTCTTTTTATTTATTTTTTTAAAATCATGTCTAGTTCAGGTCTCACATTCATCCCATAACCACATATGATCCATCATAGGATTCATCGGTCTAGTAATAGTGATTTTTGACCTTCCTAATATACAACCCAATATCTTTTTATTTTTATTTATGTATATTTTTTAAAAGAATGGGGTAGGCATAGAAAATGATAAAAGTAATCATGGACCACATCATATTAGTCTAGTGAAAGTGCCACAGTACATCTCCTCAATAACAACATTCCATTTCCATCAGTAGTGAAAACTCCCCCACATTTTCTCAATAGATAATCATGAATAATACCAAGAGTAGGGTAGGAAAAGATAATCATCTTGAAATGGTTTCATCCTAACAAGGTTATTCATGGCTACTATGGGATAAAGAAGGAAATATGTACAGGTGGGTATTAGGAAAAAAGT
This sequence comes from Viscum album, assembly GCA_963277665.1. Lineage (NCBI taxonomy): Eukaryota > Viridiplantae > Streptophyta > Magnoliopsida > Santalales > Viscaceae > Viscum > Viscum album. The sequence continues at coordinate 2,008,835,311 of OY728131.1, forward strand.
GGATCACAAATATTTCCTCAATAATTTTAAAGATGTATTTATTTATTCATATCCTCAATAAGATCTAAATGAATGTTTTGATAGGTTTACATTCCCTAGGTGTCTCTCAATAAATATTCTTAGAAAATAATATAAAATCATGAGTCCAAAATCCTCTTAGGAATGGGATTATAAAAAAATAACTGGAAGTCACTTAGGGTATAAAATCCAATAATAATTCTATCAAAATAAATTACAAGAATCTAAAAATAGAATAAGTACTAAAACTAGAAATTATGATAAAAATTATAAATAGGAGTAAAATTGGGTTTTAATAATATCCAAACTATATTTTTCTTTTATTTAAATGAGTGTAATTATTTTTTAGGATTATATCATGCTTTTAATGAAAAATTCCTCCTAGATAAGTAAAAATATGTAATAATTTAAGTGTATCAACATAAATATCAATAAATAATTTCCCACACTTAAAATGAGATAGTTTCTACACTATTCTTGGAAATCATCATGGGAGAGATATCAGATAAAGCATAAAAAGAGATGAGATGGAAAATTTAATTGAAATTAGGGAATCAAGAGCTCCCTCTAGTGAATGTCATTCCATGGGGAAACTAGTAGAATTTTGAATGGAGTTTGTTCTACCTATATAAATTGTTAGAAACAAAATTCCTACACTAGATAAAAAATTATTACACATGTTTTAAACAAGATGAAAGTAAAAAAAATGAGTAGGTGAATATATTCAAAACTAGGAGAAATCCACTCAGATAAATATAGTAATTTGATTATAGTGAAGTTCATGAATGAACTACAAACAAGAATGCTACTAAAAGGAAAACAAATATACTAATAACATGACTAAAAAGGAAGAAAACAAAAAAAAATGGGTTGGTTCCCATAAATAACTAAAATAAATTCATCATCTAGACTCACTTTTGTTCAAGTGAATTTGAGAGTGATGAAGCACCCTTCTTGGAAGGGTTCTAGGTAAATTTTTAACCTTTACCCATTAACCTTAAATGGTGGTTCTTCACATTTCTGGATCTTGATAGCTCTATAATGGAAAACATTAATGACTTTTTAAAGACCCGTCCATTAAGATTTTATCTTTCAAGGGAATACTTTTAATTCATAATTGAATAATAGAAATTTATTCTTAGGAGTGAAGATTTGATGCATAATTCTTTGGCCATGCCACTTCTTTGTTTTTTCTTTAAAAATTCTAGCATTCTCATAGGCATCCTTCTTAACATCTTATAGCTCATCAAGTTAGATCATTCTGACTTCTGCATCTTTATGAGCATCCATGTTCAATTTTTTTTGCCTAAAAATATCAGTGCTCTAATTCCATTGGAATATGTCATGCATTTACATACACTAGTCAAAATGAAGTAGTTTTAATGGGAATTTTTTAATCTGTGTGATATTCCCAAAGTGAATCTTCTAATTTAACACTTTGATTATTTTTACTGGTGTTCACCATCATATTCATCATTTATTTAATTTACCTATTTGAAAATTCAACTTTACCTCTTGTTTGTGGGTGGTAGGGAGTACCAGTGTTATATTAGATTCTATAATTTTAAAGCAATATTTTTACAGTGTTATTGGTGAATTGAGTTACCCAATCACTAATGATTAATTTGGGGAATTGAAATCTGGGAAAGATATTTTTCTTTAAAAATTCCATTACAACTTTTGTTGTGTTATGAGTAGTGGCATTGGCTTCCAGCCCATTTTGAGACATAGTCAATGTTGACTAGGATGTAAAACTTACCATGAGAATAAGAAAATGGTCCCATGAAATCAATCTACCATATGTCGAAGAGTTAAAATTCCAGGATGAGATTTTGGGGAATTTAATTTCTTTTCCCTATAGTCCACGTTCGCTGGCATCGATCGTAGGTTTGACAAAAGTTCCTTGCATCTTAATGAAATATGGGTCAGAATATCCCACTTTGAAGGATTTTATCCATGGTATATTTGGGTACATGATTCCCTCCTGCTGGTGATGTATGGAACATTTTGAGAACACATGTTTTTTTTCTTCTAAGATGAAGTGTCACATTAATCCATCATCACAACACTTAAAGTGAATTATGTTCAGATTTCCAAAAATAAAAGAATAATTGCATTCAATGATCATGAATAAATCATCTCAATTACGTTGGTGTTAATTCATTACTGAATTCATATGGTCAATTTATTGATGATGAATAAAATATACGTACATGCACAACATCATACTATTTAATAAATTCATATTACGAGGGAAATTAAATCAAACAATAATGGTATTTACCCCCTTTAACTAATTCCACTCTCCCCAGTGGGTTTTATCCAACCATTGTTGGGTGATCTCCAATGATGATTAAACCCAAAACTATAGGTGAGATATTAAGAAATAAAGAATTAGAAAAGAATAAATAAAAGAAAAATATTGGAATTAATCTAAAAAATTGATGTTACCTTAAATAAGAAGGCATAAAATAAAAGAAAAACCTATCTACGAAATGTTAGAATCCAATGGTAGCCTTTTTGTGGTTATGCATCATGCTTGGAATGGAATGAATGAATTTATAGGCTAGAACCCATATTTATAATCCTTTGATTTCATTAATGTGCTTCTAGAGGTCAAATTTGGAATTAATGGTCATTCAGGTCCTCAAGGATAAAAAATATCATCAAAGATACACTAGAAATCAGTGTTTTTATGCTGTGTCAGGAACTTACATTTTGTGTAAGGATTAAATGACATTTAATATGTGGATCCGAACTCCAAACCATTTTATTCACTTCATTTCATGTACTTCATTACACATCTTATAATATTTTCACATCATGTAATGTTTAAATGACATGTAAAGTCATTCTCTAGTGCTGGAAGCCTCATTTTTCTTTGGTTCTTCATTTTTGAGCCTCCAAAACATCAATTGATCATCCAAAATTGTGTAAAGTGACATTTCATTACAAAACATGATCTTTTTAACTTCTTTTCAATATTTTTTTCATCTTCATTCTCTGATGTCATGTAGAGCAATGAAATAACACAACATGAAGAGCCTTTTATTCTTTAATTATATTTTTTACCCATCATATGCTTCTAATTCTAATCCTACATAAGAACAAACAAAACATAAATATCATGGAATCGTCTCATATTAGATCAATTAACATCAAATGGAAACACATATAATGGATAGGGTAATGGGCCTATAAGGGGCGTTGCATAAGGTAGGGTTTATGTCACCACCGCTCTAGTTTCAGAACAGGTTTGCAGTGATTCTTCTTCACGGTGGTGCATCTCAGCAAGATCAGTTGTGTGATAGCCTCTCCCCACTCCTTCGTCTCATTTTCGGTCAGCATCAAGTAGCAAAGCCTCTCTGCGGAGGCTCCGGTTTTTGCAGATGGTTTCTGGAGTCGGTGTTCTCTGCGTTATCTCAGCCCCCTCAGTGTTGTTCCTTCTTCTCGATGGTGTTGGTCATTTCTTGCTTCGGTACTGATCGATTTTGAGCGGAAAAATCTCTCTGTTGTGGTGTCGATTTTTATGGTTGGCTTTGGGAGTCGGTGTTCCTCGCGTCGGCCTTGGGTCTCTCGATGGAGGCTTTGGCTACTAGTGGTCAGATTCAGTTGTTGGCATCTTTATGCAACATATTTGGTTGGTTTGGTGCATCGGGACTTCTCAGGTGACCTGCATTGGCACTGTTCTAGGTTGGCTCGATTTCTAAGGTTTGCTATATTGTTGGGGTTGATGCCCCTGGCTATGGAGGATCTTCTTCTTGGATTCGTGGCCCCATCCCTATGCATTGGCTCCAAATCTATGTTTCTTCTAGTTCTGGTTTTCCTGGGGGTTGCTTCTTCTTATTTTGTGCTAATGGACCATTTTTGGGGTGGACTGCTGAGGAATTTTTCTTGTGATATGAGGGCGGCAATGGGTTTTGTGATTATGGCTTGGGAAGGCAATGGTGGGAAGGCAATGGTAGTGATGGTTTTCTGGTTTGAGGTTGGTTTTTAAGGGTTTGATTTGCTATGTGTCTTGTGTCCTTTTGAGTGTCGCAGCAAGGTGGTTTGATCTGTTTGAATGGTTCTTTGTTTGAAGATGGGAAGTTGTGATCCAGATGACTTCATGAACAGACTTCATAGGAGGTTCCAGAGCTTTCAATTCATCTTTGTAGAGTTTTTTGGATTTAGTTGTTTGAGAGGGTATGGCATTAGCCATTGGATCGGGCATGTGCTTTGACACAGGACACTTTCTTTCCGATTAACCTTGCAATGGTAGAGAGATTCTTCATGATCAAATGATGGGGAGGAGTAGTTCAGTGTTGTCATTATGGTTTTACTCTTTCTATCCTTTGAGTGTTTTTGTCCTATGTATATGATGTCTTTGGGTTTCCACCCCCTTCATCCCTTAAAATGTGGTTTTATCAAAATAAAAAATTTGAAGGCCCTCGGGCTGTTGGATGGATGGAATGGAAACACATATAAAAACCCATCAAAATATTTAAATAAAATAGAGATATCAGTGTTCATAGGTTGTGTATAGATTATCAGTAGTTAAATTTGGTGATGGTAAATAATTGTTACCATATTCCATGTATTGATAAATTTATTAACAATTTGAATGGAAATATATGTTTTTTGAATATTTACTAGTGGTATATATATCATCAGATGAGGAAAAAAGAGGAAGATATCCCGAAAACTATCTTTATATGTCAATATGGGCCCTTCAGTTTGTATTTATATCATTCGTTGTCACAAACACCCTAGTTTTTTTCAAGGGACTCATGAACTCAATTTTCCATGAGTTCCTTAATTAGTTTTTGTCTGTGTTCATCAACAAAATACTCATGTACTCAAGGTTAGAGGAGGATAATTTTTATCCCCTTAGGGATTTCTTGGGAGTTCTTCAATACCATTGTCTCTATAGAAAGATGTCTGAGTGTATGTTTTTGTTTCGAGAGGTGCACTTCCTCAGATATGTATTTCTTCATCAAGGTGTGATAGCCAATTATTCAAAGATTAAGCTTGTTTTTTCATAGTAATCACTTAATAAAAATGTAGAGTTATGTAGTTTCATTGGTCTTGCAGACTATTATTGAAGGTCTGTGTATGATTTATCTTGGTTTATAGCTCTACTGACATCCTTTACTGGAAATAACTAGGATTTTATTTGGAGTGATTAGTTTCAGGGGATGCTCAGTTACCTAAATGAGAGATTGATCAGTGATACCATCTTCTGGATACCCAAGGAGAGAGAGATTTTTGAGATTTTTTGTTATACTTTCCATCTCATCCTGGGATTATTTTTTATGAATCGGAGAGTAGTGATCTCATATGGGTCCATAGATTTATGTCCCTCTAAGCATAAATGTTCCACCCATGATCTCAAGTTGATAGTAGTGGGTTTTAGTATGATATTGCAGCAATATTACCTTATTGGTGGGATCGTTGTAGTATTTATGAACCACAAGATCTTGAGGTATTTTTTCTATCAATGGGATCTAAATTTGTGATAACAAATGTGGATAGAGTTTCTCTAGGACTATGTATTTGATATCTCTTACACCCCAATTAAGGTGAATTTTGTTTCTAATGTGCTGAGTAGGAAGTCCTAGTGAGGTGTTATTTAGTAGTCTGGGGATACTTGAAGAGTGGTAGAGAATCATATGGTTATGAATCTTGATGAATAGGTGGTCTATGACAATGGTTTCCTATTCTAGATAATAGTGAAATCTGCCTTGATGCAGCATGTAGAGGAGTCTCAATGGGGAGACTCAAATCTAGAGGTGATATGATATCATATCCTCTATAATGATTATCTAAAGGGATGGTTCAAGAATGATCAACATTATATCATGTTTCAAGGAAGGATTTTTGTTCAATTAGTGATGGATGAAAATGTTCTTTGAGAATTCCATAGTTTAGTGGTGGAAGTGCATCCTAGTATGGATAATATGTATCATACCTTGAGTGAGATTTGGTGACCCAGGATAAATATATTGATAGTTGAGTTTATATCACAATGTTTTTTCATCAGTAGGTAAAGGTAGAGCATCATGTTCTAGGAAGTTTGTTGCATCCATTATATTCCTATGAGTGGAAATGAGAGGAAACTTTGATTTATTTTTTCACTTGTCTTCCATAGGCACGAGGAGTATGTGATTCTATTTGGGTGATCATGGATTGGTTAACGAAGTTAACTCACTTCATGGTGATTAGGGAGACTAGTGTTGTGTAGGTTTTGGAAACTTAGTATGTGTATGTGGTTGTGTGGATTTATGGGTTAATGAGGACCATCAAATATGATTAGGATACCCATTTTATCAAGGGAGTTTGAAAAGGATTGTAGCATTATTTTTTCTCTCAATTATGCCTTAGGACGTATTTTCATCATCATATGGATAGTCAGAAGAAAAAGACTATTTAGATGTTGGATGATATATTACAAGCTTGCATTCTAGATTTTAGTGGATCTTGGTTGAATCATTTTCCCTTGGTTTAGTTTTCTTGTAAAAAAACTTTCACTCGTCCATTGGCATGGATTTATTTGAGGAATTTTATGGGTAGCATTTTTGTTCTCCATTATACTGACTGGAGATTGAGGAGTCATAAATCCTTGGACCAAATGTGGTGCAAAGAATGACATAGATAATTCAGATAGTTTTGGAGCAGATAAAGGTGGGTAATAAACATTATAATTCATCTACATATCGGTGGAGGGGACTTATGGAGTTTGAGGTTGGAAACCATGTGTTCTTGAGGGTTTCCCCTCTTCATGGGCAGTGGATGTTTATCCAAGGAATTATATTCTATCCAGAGTTTATCAGTATTTTTTAGGTGTTGCATCATATTGGTGAGGTGGTGTATTAGTTAGAACTTCCTCCTTGATTAAATAGGGTTTATGACATATTCCATGTGTCATAACTTCTTTCATACCTTCACTATGACACCCATGTCATTGATTAGAGAGAGTTAGATTTTAAGGATGACGTAAAGTTTGTGGAGTGATCAGCTGGGATTCATGATCATTGATAGAAGGTGTTGTGTGGATATGTTATTCCTTTAGTGCACATTTTTCATAGACATAGTGTCTTGGAGAAGAGTACATGGGAACGAGAGTCGTAGATGCATTCTAGGTATCTCGGTCATTTTTTAGATTTGTTTTTATTGTTTGATTTTATTTTTATCCACATATTTAATTGAATTAATTGCCTATGATGTGAATACAAATTTTCAAAAAAGCAAATTTTCATAGAAATTAACCCTCTAATTCAAGTAAATATTGAGAAAATCGTTGATTTTTTATGATTTTTTGAATTTAGAATTTAATCCATAAATAACTCAATTGATGTTTTTTATTGATTTATATATTCTTGTAATTAAATATTAATAGCCATACTTTTTTTGGAACTTGAAACTTAATTATTTAGTAGGTTGATTCAATTTAAATATGGAACTAATAAGCTTTAATGGATTTATTTTTAATTTTTAATGTTTTATTTATTTTTGAATTTAATGGAAATCCATAAATTGAGTTTGATTTTGAAAGAATAAAAAAATTGTGAATTTAAAATAATGAAATTTCAATATGATTTTTTTAATGTGACTTTAAATGATAAAAATATTATATTTTTCAAAATTGAATTCTAATTTGATTTGAAAAAAATGAATTTAAATTTATTTTGGAAATTGTTTTTCAATGTTTTTTATGAAATTAGAATTAACTTGGAATTAATTGCATTGAAAATGAAATGTTTTTGTGATTCATGTAAGGAGTCTAGCTTTTTATTACTGCTGCTTGTGTTGGATTACTACCAATACCACTCCACTACTACCGTTAGTGAAGTTTTTTTCCTACTATTGTTGCTACCACCAGAATAAAAAAATGTGCTATAATTAATGGAAAAAAATTCTACCGTTATAGATTATGATATGTTTAATCTAATACTGCTAATGCTACCAGTAGAATAAAAAAAATGTGCCACTATCCACCCTTGCATCTATGGTCTTGCATCCGCCACTTCTTCTTTTTCCCTGCTTGCTTCTGATACCTAATTCTATTACCGTTCCTACAACTGGTCTTCCATTCCGCTATCCTGCCACCATCCACAATTAAAGAAACTGGTTCCAAGTATAGTTTCACACATCAAACCATCAATGACCAAGAGGAAATTTTGAATCCAATCCAAGATCCCTCAAGGGAGAATGAGATTCAATCACCCATTAAGTTGTATAACTTTGATTGAACTAACCAATGTCGATTGGACATGCCACTGAGGAGATGAACCACTGAGGTCATAGATGACTATGTACTCGATCTCGATCAGCCGCTATTGATGGTCGAGTCTACAAATAACCAGATCCAAGTCTGGATGAATGTTGAATCAAGGCTGATACATTTCAAATAAAAACTCCAAGCTAACCTAGATGCATAAAGGAGACCAAGCAACGTCGCTTGTGAATCCTTGGACCAGATGAACCATATAATCCATCACACCTCATTATTTAGAAAGAGATAAGACGTATGAGGAACTCCAAATTTAATTTTTTGTTTTATTTTCTATATGTTAACTAAATATTGGATATACCTCAATGATCCCCAATGTTGTGGCTAGTGCTCTAAAGAAATATTCATGCTAAATGTTCGACCAAACTCCCCAATGAATCATTCTTGCTACATTTTCTTATTTTAGTAGGTGATGTAGCCCAAAATTGAAGCCATTGACAATCCTTTTAATGAGATTCACTTGGGATGAGGTCCAGACTCAATTTTGACCCAATCATCATTTGGTGAAGCAAATCTCGTGTCAAAGATGTAGGATGAAGAATATCTGAGCATAATAAAAAGTTAAACTATTCCATCCCCTTCATGTATTTGACCAATATAGTGAGGAATCCAAACCACATGTACTTAAAAATCCTACTCATGTTCATACTAATATAGGCCTAAAATTAAATGATGAAGAGGCTCAATCTTTTCATCCCATTATCCAGCACATGAAACTCCACAAAGGAACATATCACCTTAGCTGGGGAATTTTCTTGTAGATGTATGATCTTGATCATGGGAAAAATAATTTTAATTACACCATCCATACCATTGGTTGTGGCATGTGGAACTCATTCTGCTGAATAAGTATCTCACTGCTCTTCACTAAAGAAAAAGGGAATTATGAATATTCTTGATCGCTTATAAATAAATTTTCCCTTCCCCTGATAAAAATATTCTACTATAGTTGATCAGATCTAGAACCTTTTGCAACTCTATGTATTTTAATGTTAATTGCCTTCTATTTTGTTCATTGTACTATGTGACTCTTTTCTTCCCCAGATTCCTATGTGTTTTTATCAATTCTCATGTAGTTTTAGTGGTATAGGTAGCTCTATAATTATAGATAACTAACCCAAGGGTCTGTTAGGACCACTTTGTGTACAAGGTTGTATTTTTTGTCAACAGTTGTCAATGAAGATCAAAATATAGAAGGAGATAAAGGGATTCAAGTTATAAAGTGATCATGAAACATCTCACTATTCAAATAGACCATGAAAGATCCTACCTGAAGAGACATGCATCATTTCATGAGGGGTCGTGTGGATATTTTAAGATTTTAGAATGGTCGTAGAGAGATGAGAAAATGATGCCAGTCATATTCAGTGTTTACTAGAGAGAATGATGTTGCTAGAAGATAGGGAAGTTAGGAAGTTGTATTACTTTCCCTATATAATCTGACGACACTGAAACTGATTGTTCAAAGAGTATATATCATGGTGGAAAGATTTTATGATACAATTTGTTGATCGTTGAAGAATCCAGATGACAGTGAAGAAGCATGGGTGTTTTTGTCGAAGCAGATATTTATGGTGGTGCCATTTTCCAGTATTTTCCAAACTTTTGGACCTCCAAATAGGGACTTTATTTTTGGAAATGGAAGGATTTCTACATAGAAGTGAATGAGATGTGGAATGGAGAAGTAAATTGACAAAGGAAGAAAACCACGTACCTTAGAACATGGATTGTGTACCATGTTCTAGAAATGGTTTGCGGCCACGTAACTTGCAGCGGAAATGGTATGCAGAGTGGTGCGCAGAACCAAAAATGGTTGGCAACGACGGTACGCGGTGAAGGTGTGAAGTACGTGGAATGCTGCTGAAAACGGTTTGCAGGACGGTACGCAGTGAAGGCGGAATGGTACGCGGAATGGGTCGCGGTACTGAAAATGGTTCACTGAAGAATGATTTGTAGTATGTGGAATTGATCACCATTGGCGAAAGAGATACAGTACGTGGACCGAGAGACACACAGTACATGGTGAAGGTTCGCAGTTCGCAAGAGGGTCACAGTACATGGTGGAGGCTTACAGTACACAGATAGAGTTCAGTATGACATGAAATTTTTCCCACATTGAAAATTCGTGTAAAACGGATTAGCGAAAATTTCAGAGTTATTTATCTATATAAGGAGTGTTAATCCCATCATTAAGGGAGAGTGAATTCGATAAGAAAATATTATCGATGTGGAAGAACTTGGCTAAGTCTGGAAGTGGTACACATGAGAAATTCTGTGTAGGATGAAGTGGTATGTGAAATCCAAAACGGTTCACAAAATTTGAAGGAGTAGTCTACGGAAGAGATTTTACGTAAGAAAAAGGGGTATGTGGGAGATGAAATAATTCACTTAATTTGTAGAAGGGGTCCTCGAAAGGCAAAGGCGGTATGTAGAGGCGGTAGGCAGAGTAGAGGTGGTACGTGGATTAGGCATGGTATGTGGAGTAGGCACGGTACATAGAGAAGGGGCGGTACATGGAGCAGGCACAGTAGGTCGAGCAGGGACGGTATGTGGATCAGGCATGGTACACGGAGCAAGCACAGTATGCCGAGCAGTGGTGGTACATGGATTAGGTATGGTATGCTGAGCATGGGTGGTATGCGGAGTAGGCACAGTACACCAAGCAGGGGTGGTATGCGGATTAGGCACAGTACGTGGAGCAGGCACGGTACACGGATCAGAGGCGGTAGGCGGAGCAGAGGCAGTATGCGGAGAAGGTGCGGTATGCCGAGTAAGGGTGGTACGCGGAGCAGGCGTGGTATGCCGAGTAGGTCAATACGCGTAATAGGCACGGTACGCAAACCAGGTTTGGTACGCAGAGCAGGTGTGGTACGCAGATTAGATCCAGTCCACAGAATCAAGGACAATTTGCGGAAATGAATACATCATAAAGGGAGTTTTTGATTCTAGTGAATAAAAAGGGAAGAAGTTCTAGTGCATTCATTAATTTCACTAAAGGATAAAATTGAATATAAAAGAGAATTAATTTGGGACTTTGATGCAAGCAATGTCTTGTTCTTAATAGAGAAAAATACTTTTCATGTCAATCTGTTGAAGAGACCTTCAAGTCGATAAACTGGGTTTGACTTCTCTCAAGTCAGTGTGCTAGGGGGAGTCGAGGGAAGTGATCTGAGGGAAGCAATAGGATATCCTTGAACCTTTGTAAAGGAAGTGATCCAGGGATAGATAAAATATGCATGAACCTTTGTAATCCACAGCTAGGGAAGATTAGTGTAATTTGGTACGACCGGTAACCTATCGGTGTATTCTCCTTGGATGTAGCCCTTAGTGGTGAACCAAGTAAAAAAGTTTTGTATTTTCCTTCTACATGTTTTAATTACTGCACATATCCATCATACATGTTTAAATAAATTCCTACCAATGTGGGAACAAGATCCAGTAAAGAAGAGAAAAAGTTGACACCCTGATTCACCCCCCTCTCAGGGTGGTCCAGGGTCCTTCAGGGCCAGGTCACCAAGGGAGATTATACAAGCACTTAGAATCCTCAATTATGTCATTTCTCATTTTTATTCTTGATGAAACAATGAAATTGATAGATACAGGTAGATGATATTCATATCCTCTTTCTGATGAGCTTATGCATCCTTGAATTTGTTAAATCAATTATCCCTCCCTTATTCTACATACTATACGAGTGAAACTATGTTGACTAATGGATGAACAAAATATAATAGATCTAGGTGTAGAGATAGTGGATACCTCAATTGAGTGTGTTCATTACCTCCTCACTGTGGTGGATTTCGAACTAGATGTACATTGAGAAATTTATTTTGTGTGTGTTTAGAACCACAAAATAAATAGAGAAAATCAATCGAATAATGATATTGGCTTGATTATTGGATAAGAATCTATACAAATAATAACCTATGTGATTGCCCTGAATCCAACCTTGTTTCACCCTGACTTGTTGTGTTTTTTTATTATTTCATTTTAAATTCATCACACCAAAAACCAAACATCATCATTGTGCTACTTAAAATTTAATAAAACAAAAACAAAAATACATAAGTGATATGATAGTGAAACTCTCAATCCTTGATCCTTAAAATATGACCCTATTCAGTCACTAGAATTCATTAGAAGTAATTTGAAAAATTCAATTTGACCACAACCTGTGACAACCACACAATCAACTTGTAATTGTTGTTGGGGAGTAAGGATCAAGTATTCACTATCTAATGCACCATTGTAATTAGTTTTTCATTTTTATTTTCCTATTTTTATTTCCCCATAAATATAGGATAAACATCATAATGGGACCATTATTTAATGGATCCTCATTAATATTCCCAGATCACATTTTGACTAGTTCCCTGGGAGGAGAAACATCCATAACAACCATTGCACAATTGTTTCGATTGGGGGAAGTCAATAAGAAGAGATCGGTAAAAGTGATATATAAGAATTAATGGATAAACCGACTTAGATCAATAAAGATCCCCCAATGTAGGAAGAAAAGGGTGATGGAATACTCAGTATGGAAGATCTGATGAACCATCTTGATGAAATCACATCCACTCTTCAAAATCTAAGATAACAATAAGAAGTTGAATAATTAGTTCTTGTGGTATTTTCTTAAGAATATATACAAGAGGGTGAGGGAGAGTTTTAGAAGTATAGGATATTCCATTATATACCATTGAAAACATATACCAAGATCTCATGTACTTGGAATAGAGATTAAAAGTTGAAACCATTGAGGGAGACTCGGTGACGCTTTGTGGCGTCATGGGTTGTGAAAATCATGGGAAATTTGAAACATTTTTTCCCAGAGATGTTTGAGGGGAAAATGGTAAATTATTATATATGATTTTTTTGGATGATTTTTTTTAACCACTCTATTGGTCTTCGGATAGGGTGTTTACCCTAGGACATAATTTTGGTGGAAATCCGATCCATTCAAATTTTCACAGAATATTTAATATTTAATTAATTAAATATTAATTTATTCACACATGTTCATTTAGTGATTTATTTTAAATGGATAATTGTATTGAGATTAAATCTCTGTGGTTGATTCCATAATGGGGGATTTTGACTAGGTAAGGCATAAACCCATCATGAGCACTGTGTCAGGGCCCCATTTCGTTTTTTTTCCCTTTTCTTTTTTCTACCTTTTTATTTTCTATTCTCAACTTTGGATTTCCATGTATGCATGTGTAGATTCCCCTTTGGGTTTTTTGGATAAGAGAGGTAAAGGGAGAAAAGAGGTAGAGGGAGGAGTAGGCGCCACCTGGGGAGCTCATCCAAAGGTAGATCAAGGCTCGACAGGTGCATGGCACGGATCCGATGCAAAGCTTCGGTGGGTTTCTCCCATAGGTAGGCCTGTATTTAATTTTTATTCATAAATATGTGTAGATAAGTTTTTTAAGTTGTAAATCCTTAAATGGGTTATTGGGGACCCTAAGAGGGTTAATCTAGGCTTAATCTGGGAGAATCGTGGGGTTTCGGGGTGTTTTGGGGGGTTTTTGTTTAGGAGAACCTATGTACACTATGTGTAGTTCAGAGAACATACATCATGAATTCTTACTATTTGGGGAAATTGAATTTTTGGGACTACACATCGTGTATTGGGGATACACTCCATGTAGTGGAAACTCATGGTGTGTTGGGGTAACATGGTTGTGTAGGGTACATGGACAGATCTCGTGCGAGGTACATAGCTAGAGGTCATGTACAGTGCTTATCCATACCCTGTATGGGGGTACATAGCCAAGTAAATGGTTGGGCACCTCATTTGGGGTATATGCTATGTACTATGTGGTACATGTCATGTAGTCGGGTGTTGTACATGCCAAGTGGAGTTGAGTTGCATGGGTAGGTACCCCATGTGGGGTTACATGCCATATAGAGTGTCTACATGCCATGTACTTTGAGAAATTACATGTTTAGTCAGTGGAACATGTCCAGCGATGATCTTTGGGGGTACACACCATGTAACTGATGTACACCATGCAATTGTTCCTACCTTGGCCTGTTATGCATGTTTTTTCCCCTGATCCAGTATCAGACATAAGAGTATTCCATTCTAATTTTTTTCTATATAGATCAGGATGGTGATATGTTTTTAGTGTTTAGATTCCATCTGGATGGATTTTTGGATTGGGTGAGTTTTTTTGGGAGTATTTCTTTGAGGTTTAGCTTTAGAATCCTCCTATAGGTTAGGTTGTGAGCTACAAGTCTTGGGTGAGGGTTTTGATCATGGTGACAGACTTGTATCTATCATTCCATAGTGATTTTTTTGAGGTTATTTGGATGGATCCCAAAAGGTGGGATCATGTAGTATCTCTAAGGAGATATTGGTTTTCCCTTCATGATAGGACCGATTGCTCAAGGTTAGAGAAGTTGAGGTTTAACTCCTAGGTTTGAGGACCATATTTGTTAGATCCTTGGTCTGGGTTGACTTCATGGGATAGTGGTTACGTTTGCGAGCCATTGAGATGTTGAGATGAGTCTGAGGGACTCTCTAGGATTCCCTTTCAGGCCGGTTATAGATCGAGTGATCAGTGGTTTCCGTATTCGGTGGTTGATAATGCCCGTGTAGAATGGTTTGTCTTATACTGAGGATCCCTAGTTGATTCATGCTTTTCAGGTGGTCATGAGGACCTATAAGAATACCCTTATAGGTGTGATTTTCTTTCAGATTCCCTTTTGGGTGTTGTATTGATTGAGGATCAGTTGGATACCATTAAGGGTAATTTGGGATGTTTCCACACTAAGTGTGACATGTGCTTTGGATGAGCTAGAGGAACTCCTCATAGGGTATCATACTTTTGCTGTGTATTAAGGGAAATTTGTGGATATTTTGATGGGCGTGGCCTGAGTGCTTGGGTGTAGTAGGGGAACATTGCTTTGTGTTGTGACCTTAGGGACCGTAGAAGCCCCAATTTTTTGTTTAACCTTGAGGAGGGTCATGGAGATCATGTGGTGGTTATTTGTTGGATGCTGATATTCAGGGAACTATGGAGAGGCCCTGTGATTTGTTGGCCGAGATTTGATTGGAACTAATAGTTTAGCTTTTCGAAAGGTGGTTTTGTGGATGGATTGTCCCATGTTTGGTTGGCCTTTGATTGTGATGTTTATGGTAGTTTCTAATCAGTAATTTGGTTTGGGGAGGAGACCCTAGGGATATATTAGATTGGTCATTGGCCTTTGGTTTTTATGTTTGTGTAGTCTGATCTATTTGGATGAATTTGGGATAAATTCTAATGGCCCATACTACATACCATATCGAAACTCTCACGGTTTAAACTCCACGATGAGTTTATTGGGGGGTTGCATGGGGAAATGCTCCCCTACACTAGTAGTCTAGGGTCTGAAGTCTCCCAACCCAAATTTTGGGGAACTATAGAAATGCTTAATCACTAGAGAAAGTATGGATTCCAACATCGATACGGAACTATAACAGTGTAGACATGCTGTAGAAACATGCAACAAGACACTATAGTAGTGCTAACTTTGAAGAAAATGGTATTGTAGCCCTATACACTTCTTTACACTGACATTGTAACACCTTGTACTTGGGTAGATGTGGAACTATAGCACAGTAGACTTACTGTGTGGTTTTTGGAACAATTGAATTTTATTCCTTATGATCTCATTTGAGCTAGGGTTTCTATGTGCCTAAAATTCTGAATATCTCTTTATAATTCTACTCCCAATTATAGTGATTTTCTTGCCTCTTCATGGGTGCAGGGATCGTTTCCTGAACCATGTAAATCACAATGTGTATTGATCTTATTATCATTATTTTGTTTCTATATTTTATTCATTTTCAAACCTTTTATATCATTGTGACTCCTGGTGTTTTTGCAATAACTGGTATCAGAGCTTGATTTTAATATATTGACACTACAATAAATATGGCTTATAATAGCATTAAAAACAGCCTTTAACAGCGCTAAAAAAGCGCTGTTAATCTTGGTGAAGATAAAAGGGGGGTCCCCTTTATCAGCGCTAAGAAAGCACTGATAAAGTTAGTATTTTCAGTGCTGATAAATGTATAATATATCAGCGCTATTTTGAGCGCTGATAGAAACTACATTTATCAGCGCTCAAAATAGCGTTGATATATTATCCATTTATCAGCGCTTAACTATCATTGATAAAGGCCAAAGATCCTGTGCAAAACCAGAACCTGCATTGAACCTGCCCAACACCTGCACACATTACAGCACCTGCACAGAGCAAAAACAACACCTTCACACAGCACAAACAACACACACACACAAAGCACAGAAGAACAAAAATGATACATACATTTACTTGAAATCATGAATACAAAACAACACACTTCTATATACATTTCAAACAATGTTTAATTTGGTTACAATTACATTTATCCAAAAAACAGTTAAAAACAATGATGTTCCATCCTTTTTGCATCCATCCACTCTAAAAAATTGTCGTCCATGGCGGCGGTTTTTGAACAAAGCAGGAAAAATATTTCACCTACATAATAAAACAAATATTATGTTAGTAATACAATAATGAAATAAAGAATGGGGTTGCTAAATGGAATTATACTAGTGAGGCACAAAACATAAAATAACCAATTAATGAAATTGGAGCATGGTTAGGGCTAATCATCTATAATAATCAAATGGCCCAATGTTTAGTAGGACATGGGCTATTTAATGATTTGAGGGGGAATAGATAAACCTAAAGTTTGGTTCTAAGGTTATGATGGTCTCACATTGATGGTTAATAGTTTTTCAAATAGTGTGATGAACTTGTGTATGGTATGAGTTTTTGGGGAAGTATCTCTATATGGTTGAATAATGGATTGTAAGCCACTCAATGAAACTATACGGATTAGAAGTGTGTGTATATTGATTCCCACATTGTTGGAAAATGATTTATTTTACCCTTAGGCCTAATAATTCGCCTAATTAATGAGTGGAATTAACAAATTTTCACTATCAACCATTAAAGCGGGTTACCCTCGTATATCCCTCATTCCACTCAACAAAATCCTTTACACGCACTCTCCTCCTTCTCCCTTCCCCAATGGGATATCTCCCTTACTTTTGAGATAAATCAAATATTATCAGTTACATTAAAAGAGTGGTTGAATATCTTCAACCCTATTATCCTCCTCTATATTCTTCTCCTTCTTCCCCTAACTTTGGTTTCAACTATTAGGGATTTTGGTCTCCATTACACATCATCAAGATGCTATTGGATACCAATGATGGGCCTTTTGCAACGAAATTAAACCTTGGTTATATACCTATAGCCAAGGTTTAATACCATGGCTATATGTCCCCCCATTCCATAAAAAAGAAGCACCCATGCCCCCTTCCCCAGCACACCCCCTACACACTACCCACCCCCAAGCACACCCCCTACCTCTGCACACTCCCTGCCCCCTGAACACCCCCTTCCCCATTCCCCAGCACACCCCTGTCCACTACACTTCCCCCCTTCCCATTGCACACCCCCCTTCCCACCCCTACATATTTCAAAAGAACCCAGCACACCCCCTACCCCTTCCCCATACCACTTTGCCCCCTTCCCCCTCCCCCAGAAAACCACCACTGCCCTCTCAACTTGTCCCCTACACATCATAAAGAAAATACCTTGTATAGAAATTGTGCTCAATTTACATTATACACATCATATATATCAACACATTCTCATTTACTTTCATTCAATGTAAATACACATATATATACTCTCTACATCTCATAAGAAACCCCTCTTTAAAATTCACAAACACGTTAAATCCATTTGAAAACACCCATCACACCACTTCCTCATTTCTTCAAACACATTTAAAGGACTTAAGCATGAAAATCCACAAGAAATAGAACTGCATTAATTTTAAAAATAACTTTTAAGTCTATACACACCCCAAATTCCTTTGATAACACATTTTTAACCACACAAACATTTCATATAGTACACTTAGCAATCAAATATAGCATAATAAAATCATCATATAATGTAAAAGCATGGAATCACCTACATAAATCTTGGAATCTTCCGAAATCTTCTAGAAAACATAAAACCACGCCTCCAAAATACCTTAATAAGGACTGATTAAACATTAATATTGAATATATTAATGGAAACCCATGTTTAACTTGTGGTATTCCATGAGTTTAACATCCCACAAGTATAGAGGGTCATGATTTAATGTATTACATAGATGTAAGACCTGGGTGGATCAAAACACTTATAAAGGTAGATCAGGTAGGTACATCCCTAGGAGGGAGCACCTGGAATGTTTACCTGATAGATGGATCAAAATGCCCAATGAGGTCTGACCCAAGTGTGGTGCATCCCATAAAGGTAAGGTTTCTCATTTTGAAGACTTATTTGGATGCCACTAAGGAAAATACAAGAGGGAAAATAAGCGAAGGTGTACCCCAGTGAGGGGGTCACCATGGTTTACCATTGGTTGGGATTTAACCACATAGAGGCTTCCTACGTACCCTATTTAGAATACAAGGATCAAAACCCATATATTTAAAAGAGGTATGTTGTGGGTATTACCCATGGTTAGCTTCCCTTCACACTAGGAATACTCTTGGTTGGATGAGTATGGGTTTTTTGGGGCTTATGCATTGTCAGATTCTCAAGTTCTTCCAAGAGTAGCAATGGGATGAATGGGACATACGTGCTAAGATGGACCATGTGAATGGAGTGATCCTTGTAAAGAGGCATGAGGCATAAAAAAACATGTGGATTTGTCTGTAAACATAATTTATGGTGGCCATGGGGCTCATCAGACTCCCCATACCTTCTATAAACACCTCAAAACATCACGAGGACCAGATTCTACATGATGGTGCATCACAGGGTTGATTCTTTTGATGATGTACTGGTCGTTTGAGCTTGGATTTCATCTCAACCAGCCTTTCCCTTACTTGAATTATCCTGGTACACATATTTTGGTTCCAAAAAATCCCTCAACGATACTGATTATCTCATGCATCTAACTAGAAATAATTGTGCAAGTCAAACAACAACACATGTGCTCAGATACAAGTTCAAACAAATGAGATACAGAAAATGGATTTTGTTGATCCTCAGTGGTTTCGTCGTTCATCCCATATGCACTACACACCATCATTCCTTACTTCAATATTGATTTGTTCAAATATCAATAATATGAATCTGAGGATAGAAAACATTGAGTAATTAATTAATATTTTAATACATCAGAGCATTCTCAATTCACCAAAGTAGGTTGGAAGATAATCAATGATCATATATAGATAACATAAGTAGTAGTAATTCACCTTTATCCTATTTTTGTACAATCTTACATCAGGTATGTTTCCCATTCGTTTCTAAACACAGGTATATCATCTTCTGAATATGAGTTTTTGTGACAGTCATGGTAGTACTGAAAAAATATAAATACACAAAGGGTTAATAAATATTTTAAATGAACTCGTAATTATTTTCAAAAATACCTCATCAGGGATGCTAGTTTGTTGATGAAATATGATCTCTTTCATAAATTTACAAACATAATAACCACAGTCCTTTCCGTTTGTTTGTTTTGGACACTACAAAAACATCGACAACAATAAGTAATTTGTTTTGATATGTGTTTGGATAGTGAAATGTTATTATATATACCCGGATACTTTTCCAGTTGTAGATATTGTGGGCATGCTCATCCTTATGCCCTGGATTCATTCCATGCATTAGACGATATTGATGCACTGCCCTATCATAACAGAATCCTCATTAAAAGATAACATAAATTATATAACTAGATGTTTAGTTTTAAAATATTGGATATAGTGTATTACAAATTAATAAACACCGTCATGCGTGGTCAGTTTGTTGGATATCCATGCGTTGAATCCAGAAAATAAATCTTTGGAGTATCCAAATTGACTGCAATCAGCATCCAATGCTCCCTAAAAATACAAAAAAGAATAAGTAATGAAAGAAATGAAAATATAGTTGATATGATTAAATTGTAGAGTTTTACCCCTACATCATTGGTATTAAAAAGATTCTGTCATCCGTAATTTTGTTTTCAAATGATTTGAGCAGGGATGACATTATTGAAGCCTCTTTATCAGAATCTATTTCGTCTTTTAAATAGGTGGTGTGAGGACTAACGAGTCCAAATTTTTGTTCGTGGGGAAATACCTTCAATTTTTTTTCATATATACGTCTGTGAAAAATATAAAATGTATTTAGTCAAAATTATCAGAGTATATCAGCTTTTGTAAAATCAAATCATGAAAACTTACCTCATGTATACATTTACAACTGAGGAGCCTATCCATTCATACTTGAGGAGTTCATTTAAATTTTCAGCACTAATGAAATCTGATATTTCCTCTCCATACATATCTTTTTCAAAATCAACTATGTGAGTACTATAGTCTTTCAACTTTGTATCCACATGAGCCTGCAATGATATTAACTGTGGATATAGAACGGGCGGGGTGAAGGTGCTCTCAGTAGACTGTTTCAATCGGTTGGTTGATCCTTGAGATAGTTTTGAGCTGATATTTCGTTTCACCCCACTGTCTTTGTCATTCTGTAATAAAATTCATTGGTTCAGACCTTTTTTCATTAAATGTTAAAGGTCCAGCTTGAAAAATAATTGGAAATGAATACCTTTTTGTCAACATGTTTTTTTATAAGAACTGCCGGCCATGCGATGAATGTTCCAACAGCTTGTTCAACCGTATGAATGTCGTCATCGTCATTTGGAACAAGTAGCTCGGCACTCGGCTCATTAGCTACGTTAATTGACACTATAAGATAATCTTTTGGAAGTCGTCTATTGTGTAGCATGTCGTTTTGTGTATTGAATACCGTAGCCCTCGCTACAAGGCGATAGGTGGGAGTTGATAAATATAAATCACAGTCATTTTCACCCTGTGGATATATTAGTACAGGAAAGGTATCAGTGTCTATGTAAATAACATTTCATAGAAACAATTATTAAAACATTGATTACCTCATCTAAGTCATGTTTTTTAGGGGAATGGCTCACCTTAAAGCTGGTGGGGGTGGGGCGAGATCCTCACGCATGGGTTGTTGTTGAGTTGTTTCTTCTGTTCACATCTCCCCCATCAATTTTGCTATCATATCTCTCTGGTATTGTAATTATTATTGAAAAATAGATAATTGTTCTTGTAGCTTTTCCATTTTTTCATTTTGTTCCCCCGCTTGTTTTTTTTTTTGAAAATATGTTTGGGGTGTCACCCCAAAACCCGCACCTCTGACGCGGCCATACTTTTCTGGTTGTTTCAAGGCTGCTGAAAGTATGTCTGTATCTGGTGTGGTTGTTGTTGATTCTTGTGACTATTTCAGATAGAAAATATAGAAAAATAAGTATTTATTGTAATGTAATAGTGATTTAAATAAAATCAAATTTATATTATGTCATACGTACACATGTTTCCCACACTTTTTGTGTGTTTTCATCTATCAATATCCCCTCTTTATTTACACAAGCCTCCTTCAATAGCACATGGCGTGGAATGGATATGGCTTTCGATTTTGGTTCATCAATATGCATATAAATAGATAAACATGGTTATGGTGTTGTTTTATGTCACATACTAGTAGTAGGGTAGATTTAAAAGACGTACCAATTTTTTCTCAAGTTCAATGTACCCCATCCTTGTTTTACGGTAAGGGTATGCTGGTTCTATTGTGCGTTTTTTATTTTTAGCACTCAGTAGCTGTTTCATAAATAAAAAACTGTCAATCAGAGTGATGAATACAAGAAAACATCAAACAACGTATTACCCCACACAATGTACCTGAAAAGTATGCTCCCCACGACGGTTGTTAAACGCATCACACGCTCCTTGGGATATCAAGTGTGCGTAAAGAGGAGGTGGGTGCGGTTTGATTTTCCCTTCTGCATCTTTAAGATGATATTTCATTAAAATTGTGCGGAAACCTCTATGAATCCTTCCTGCAACTCTTAATACGTATTCCTTGTGTGAGGAATCTACTATAAATGCACTCTGCAATTGATAATGAAGAGTAAGTCAATGTTTTGGTATTTTATTTTATTTTAATAAATTAAAAAAATGATATCATAATGTTACCGTAATCTCTTCCCACATTAGTTTCTTCAGCCCGCTGACAACATGGTTCCACGACTGTACATCAATTGGCTTGCGTTGCCGAGTGATGATTCCAATGTAGCTACTACAGATGGCTCTGTTGGGGTTAACATGTTGGCCTCGCTTATTCCATCCCACCTCAAATTTGATGCCTTTTGCTTTTTCCTTAAGGATTTTGGCTAACATTGTCAAACTATGACGCTCTTGTTTTTTTTTTTGCGCTTTCAGGGTTTCATTTCCTACCATTTCCTCAGAAGTAGCATCAATATCTTCCCCCGAAGTGCTAGCATCGGCAATGGGACCAGCAGCAACAGGTTGAGAAACCTGTTGTACCTCAACACTGGGACCAGCAACAACAGGTTGAGAAACCTGTTGTTGCTCTGCACTGGGACCACCAGCATCTGGTTGAGAAACCTGTTGTTGCTCTGTAGTGGGACCACCAGCTGCTGGTTGAGAGACCTTTTATGACTCAGGATTGGGCGCATCAGCAGGTGCATAAGTCATTATCTGCAGAAGTGGTTTAATATTTAATTTAGATTACATAAAAACAGAAGTGAACAGATAATAACATAACATAACACAATGTATGTTACAATAAACAAATAACTTGCTTATTGTACTCTCTTTTTTTCTTTAAAGGTTGAAGAGATTTGACTCATCTATCAACTATGTAAATTCCTTCATTGTGGTCTCCTCTGACATACAAAATGCCATCTACATTGGGACCGCTGCAAAATGATTATAAAGTCCCTATAAAAGGGTCAACCTCTGTTAAACTTTCATCTGACCCTTCAGTTGTTTTGGTCGATAACATAACAATTGACCAATTTTGGTTTGCGGGGTCTGGAATATAAAATACTTGTACTACCTTTGATGCCATTATAAATGGTTCGTCTTTCTCCCCTTATTTACTGAAATAAACTTTCACGAATCCTAATTTATCTATTTTAACAGCACTCCTGTTATCAACCCACTTGCATTGAAAAATCGTCACTTTGAATTTCGTATAATCCAACTCCCATATTCGTTTGATGATGCCAAAGTATGACATATTCGCATAAATTGTATTTTTGTCCTTAGCACCAGAAACATGCATCGTCTCAGCCATAAGTATAACCCCACTATTCTACATGGTACTGTCTTCATCATGTTCATTAGTATAGAATGTATAACTGTTAACTACATAAGAATTGTAAGATAATACGTACACACTTGCTCCTCCGGCCAGCCATCGAAGTCATTCTGAAATTGAGTCTGGATTTTCATCTAACTTCTTAAAAATATGGTCTTTAAACCATCCTATAAACTGTCGATTATGTGTATCTAATATCCATTTTCAGCCCTAAAAGGATTCAAACACCTAAGAATTTCTTTGTGGGTTTAAACATATGGGTCAACGTCGAAACTGTTATGAAAAACGTAAAGGTGGGCCTGCTCCCGATCTGTAATATTGATTGTGACAACCTCTCTTCCAGAAATTCCTTCACCCTCAAGCCGCTCAGTGTGACGAGATTTTGGTAGGCCAATGATTTCCACACCAGATAGGTATTCGGTACAAAATTCAATAGCTTTCTCAACAATATATTACTCCGCAATACAACCCCCTGGCCGACTTCGGTTTTTGACATACCCTTTCAAAATCTTCATATACCGTTCAATGGGGTACATCCATTTATAATGTACAGGACCACATAGTCAAATCTCTCTCACCAAATGAACCATCATATCGAAAAATGTCGGCGAGAAGAACATTTCCAATTCACATAATATGACGGCAATTTCTCTTTATATAGTTAGAAATTTCGCCAGGTCTATAACTTTGCTGCATATAGCTTTGAAGAAGAAACAGAGCTTCATTAATGTATGGTGGACATTCTTGGGCAAAATGCAACGTAAAGCTATAGGAATTAGACCTTGCATCAAAACATGGCAGTCATGTGATTTCAGACCCTTTAATTTTAAATTGCCCATTGACACGATGTTCTTGATATTTGATGAATACCCCTCTGGAACCTTTACGTCATTCAAGAAGTTGAAAAACTGATATCTCTCCTTCCTGGAAAGAGTGTAAGCATCAGGAAGAAGAAATGTTCATTTTTCACCCTTCACTGGTGCCAACTCTTCTCGTATTCCCATCTCAACCATGTCCAATCTAGCCTTAATTCCATCCTTTGTTTTACCGGGTGCATTTAGCAACGTTCCGATGACACTATCACATACATTATTTTCAATATGGATAACATCAAGAAAATGTCTGACATACAGACAATTCTAATATGGTAATTCAAAAAAAAATGGATCTCTTTTTCCAACCATTTTTCGTAAGTTTTTTCAAAAATGGTTTACCAAAAGTACTGTCCAAATATTTTACTTTCTCAAAAAATTGATCACCTGTTAGTGGAGACAGTGTTGTATGTTTCTCTAAACTTCCGTCGAATGATGTCGTCCAAGATCGGTACTTATGTCGTCAGTGTAGAAATCTGTGATGTCCTAGAAACACGGTTTTCGATGAATGTTTCAACCTAATTGACTATATACCTTGTTCGCAAATGGGACACCCTTGAGTTCCTTTAATGCTATATCCTGACAAATTTTCATAAGCAGGAAAGTCATTTATCATCCCATACAACATGGCTTTAAAAGTGAATTGTTCATTTTTGTAAGCATCATACAGCGTAACACCTGAATCCCACAATATTTTCAAATCCTCGATCAATGGGGCCAAATAAACATCAATATCATTACCTGGTTGTTTTGGTCCTGATATAAGCATAGATAACATGATGTATTTTCGTTTCATGCATAACCATGGTGGTAAGTTATAATTTACCAACATAATTGGCCATGTACTGTGACTGCTGCTTTGAAAACTAAAAGGATTCACCCCATCTGTAGATAACACCAGACGAAGGTTTCTCGGCTCATGCCCAAATTTAGGATACTCGTGATCAATTATCTTCCACTAAAGAGAGTCTATCAGGTGACGTAGTTTCCCATATTTAATTCTTGTATCCGCATGCCATGTCAATTGTCCTACAGTCTCCTCACTTCCATATAGGTGTCTAAACCTAGGAATGATTGGAAAGTACCATACAACTTTCATAGGACTAGAATCATCTTTCTTGTATCAGGAAGCGCCACACTTTGGGCATTCTTTAAGTGATTTGTAGTCCTTGCGAAACAATATACAGTCATTTGGGCAAGCATGTATTCTTTCAAAGATCATACCCATCGATTGTAGCATTCGTTTGGCATCGTATGTTCGTCTTGGGAGTTCATTATCTTCTGGGAGCATTTCATTCAGGAGAGCAAGTAGTTCCGTAAAACTGGCGTCACTCCACCCATTGCCTGCTTTCAAATTATATAGCTTCAATACGGTTGACAATGCTGTATATTTAGTGCAACCAGCATACAATGGCATTTTTTCACAACTCTTTAACTTCTCAAACAATTTTGGGCAATCACGAAGTTCATCTTCAACTATCCTTGTCATTTCCTCAATGTAATCTTCATCATCGTTCACATCTATAATCACACCCTCCATACGATCGTCTTTACTGTTCACACTTCTAATCGTATCAGATGATCTATAAAATGTCATGTTCTCTGAGTCACTACCTACATTGGTTTTTTCCCCGTGTTTATTCCAACATGTATAACTTTGATCTATTCAATGACAGATCAGGTGTTCTTCCAACTCCTCTGGACTAATTTGTCTTGAATAACAACAGCATAAACACGGACAAAGGATTTGAGAAGGGTCACATGCATGATCTTCTGCAAACTTGATAAACTCTTTCACGCCATCTTCATACTCTTTTTTCAACCGATTGGCATTCATCCATTCTTTATTCATATTCATCGTCTTTATGGGTTCGATCTCGAGAACTTGCCTAATATTATGTTTTAATTAATCAGGTAGCATTTTTTGGGTTTTATAAAACAAATCATGGTACAAATTCCTTTAAACACATGTGAAATCCATATACATGGTGTGTCCAGTAGGGTGAACGTCGTTTATGTATAAGATACCTGATTTAATCTGACATATATCAAATTTATTCCAAGTTAGTCTTACAAAGACTGAATGATGCCTTTGAAAATACATGACATTTAGAACAACTTGAGCTAAAGGCATGTACTTTAGATACATATTGAGTCACCTCACCAGCTATGCATCACATTTTTGTGGAATACACAGTGTGTAGTCCTTACATGACCACTAAGGGTGTATAGTCTATACACATCAAGTCTCTATGGTATCTATACATGGTGTGAGTGAAGTAAAACACATGTCATCCTGGGGTATTCATTCATAAGTCAAGTATACGTATATTACCAATTTATATATTCCAATGTTCAACAACAACCAACCAACATTCAATTCATTTAGTGCGCAAACAAGGACCACCAACGGCCACGATTTTCAGCGGGGTGTTTAGCCCGTACATTTCACATTATAACCATCAATATCAAACAGTAATAACATGCAAACAAGAGGAAACCAATGAGTAACAGGAGAAAACAGTAATAAATATGATGTTATCTCAATGTACTCAAGGTGATGATAAGATGTTGGTCAAGATCAACTATGGGTTGGGAGTACACTAATATTTAATTGAAAAAAACTACTAAAAACTGATCCAGAAAAGGATGAAATATCTTATTCATTAAGTCAATTAATACAACCAATGCATTAGTTAAACCAAATATCATCGCTAAAAATTCATACAGGCCATAACTACTCCTAAAAGCAGTCCATGGTAGGTCAATCAATGTCCAACTCATCTAATGGTATCCTAATGTCAAATCTATCTTGGAGAAGATCATAGAACCTCATAGATGATCAATGTGACTATCAATGCATGGATGAGGATATATATTCATGACTCTCATCAGGTTCAATCTCCAATAGTCCAAAAAAAGAATAAATACCAATCAACCGTCTATTTTAGAGAACTATAAAACCCCATGGTAAAGTACTATGCCATATGAAACCATTATATTCTATATCATCAAATTGTAATTCAAACAACTGATGCTCTTTTGGTGTTATTTTAGAAATTGTGATAGAAACTGAATTTTCTCCCAAAACAAACTAGATTATAAAGTTTATCTCTTTATTAAGAAGTAAATTTTATACCTCGTCAGTGAAAACATCCTAAAAATGTACTACCATTGGGGAAAAATAATCCTACAGCATTCTAGCAACATCTACAATATGCCTGACTATTTGAGCCATGAGAAAATACAATATAGATTGAATTGGTTCTACATGACCAGATAGAAGATTCCTCTCATCCAAGTGAAAATAAATCTGTCTATTTTGGAGATAAAAAGGTAACTCTCATCTGGGAACAAATGATTTTGGATTGTTATAAAACAAACTAATCCATAACAAAACTAAAATAAAATATTATCATATAAAGCATGGGTGGTTCACAAAATAAATGATAACCACCAATATCTAGAGATCATTCCTTGCAACATGTTATATTCTTGGACTATAATACCAATAGTGTGTCGATGGTGATAACACTATCCAAGATTTACACCTCCAAGCCTAAAACATTTACAAAAAGATTAAAAAAAGGAATGTGATTCTCTTTTATAAAAAATAAAATAAAGGGTAAATGATATAGGAATTGTAACATTGACAGTAGATGATCAAGAATCCACAATATCCATAGTAGACTACATAACATGCATATGACCAGCCCCTAAGCCCTAGGTTGGAGCCAGACACTACGGGAAAAATGGGTATTTGCGACGGGTTATTTGCGACGGGGATAAATCTCGTCGCAAATAGCCCCGTTAAAAACTTATTTGCGACGGGGGTATTTGTCCGTCGCAAATAAGTAGTCTTTTGCGACGGGTTAGCTTTCCCCGCCGCAAAAGAACTGGCGCGCTTTGCGCGCCAAATCGCGGGAAACGTATTTGCGACGGGCGGTTATTGCCCGTCGCAAATAACCGGCGGCGGTAAAAGGTATTTGCGACGGGAATATTCCCTCGTCGCAAATAGTATGTCGGCAGGTTGTTATTTGCGACGGGTCCCGTCGCAAATAACTATTTAACCGTTGACCATAATAAATGATGGCTAAGGTATTTGCGACGGGTACCGTCGCAAATGGACCCGTTGCAAATAATCTAACCTATAAATATCCTCATCCGTTTTTTTTCAATTCATTCTCAAACTTCATCTTCTCCTTCTCTCAAAATTCTATTTCTAGAGTTCAGCGTTTCGTAAGTTTAATTTTTTTCTCCGGAGTAGATATTGAAGTTTTCAAGAACGATCAGAGATCAACCTCAGATCAATTTTAAAGGTATTTATGTTCATTTTAATTTAATATTTATTTTAAATTTTTTATTAGTTTCAATTATTATTAATTAGTTGTAATTTAATTATGTTTACATTGTTTTGTTACTTAATAAATTTAAATTATTAGTATTGTTCATAGTTAATGGTAATTAGGAATAATTAGTAATAATTTTCAATAATTAAGAATAAATACTAATAATTAGGAATAAATACCAATAATTAGGAATAATAACATTATTACATTATTAGTATATTTTATTATTAATATTAAAATAATATAATTTTTTATATTATATACAATTCTCCTTTCATCTGTGTGTTTTTTTTTCTCCACATGTAATATTTGTATGTGAAGACAGAAAACACACAGATGAAAGGAGAATTGTATATAATATAGAAAATTATATTATTTTAATATTAATAATAAAATATACTAATAATGTTATTATTCCTAATTATTGGTAATTATTCCTAATTATTGGTAATTATTCATATAATTACCAATAATTAGCAATAATTAGCAATAATTAGCAATAATTAGCAATAATTAGTAATAATTAGTAATAATTACCAATAATTAGTAATAATTACCAATAACTAGTAATAATTACCAATAATTAGTAATACTTACCAATAATTAGTAATACTTACCAATAATTAGTAATAATTACCAATAATTAGTAATAATTAGTAATAATTATCAATAATTATCAATAATTAGTAATAATTGGTAATAATTACCAATAATTACCACTAATTAGTAATAATTAGGAATAATTACCAATAATTAGTAATAATTAGTAATAATCAGTAATAATTAGTAATAATTAGTAATAATTAGTAATAATTAGGAATAATTAGTAATAATTACCAATAATTAGTAATAATTACCCATAATTATCAATAATTAGGAATAATTACCAATAATTAGGAATAATTACCAATAATTAGGAATAATTACCAATAATTAGGAATAATTACCAATAATTAGTAATAATTACCAATAATTAGTAATAATTACCAATAATTAGGAATAATTAGTAATAATTACCAATAATTAGTAATAATTAGTAATAATTAGTAATAATTACCAATAATTAGTAATAATTAGTAATAATTACCAATAATTAGTAATAATTAGTAACAATTAGTAATAATTACCAATAATTAGTAATAATTACCAATAATTAGGAATAATTACCAATAATTAGGATTAAGTACCAATAATTAGTAATAATTAGTAATAATTAGGAATAATTATCAATAATTAGTAATAATTAGTAATAATTACCAATAATTAGTAATAATTAGTAATAATTAGTAATAATTACCAATAATTACCAATAATTACTGATAATTACCAATAATTAGGAATAATTACCAATAATTAGTAATAATTAGTAATAATTACCAATAATTAGTAATAATTACCAATAATTACCAATAATTACCAATAATTACCGATAATTAGTAATAATTAGTAATAATTAGGAATAATTACCAATAATTAGGAATAATTACCAATAATTACCAATAATTAGTAATAATTACCAATAATTACCAATAATTACCGATAATTAGTAATAATTACCGATAATTAGGAATAATTACCAATAATTAGTAATAATTACCAATAATTAGTAATAATTACCAATAATTAGTAATAATTACCAATAATTAGTAATAATTACCAATAATTACCCATAATTACCGATAATTACCAATAATTAGGAATAATTACCAATAATTAGGAATAATTACCAATAATTAGGAATAATTACCAATAATTACCAATAATTAGTAATAATTACCAATAATTACCAATAATTACTGATAATTACCGATAATTAGTAATAATTAGTAATAATTAGGAATAATTACCAATAATTAGTAATAATTAGTAATAATTACCAATAATTAGTAATAATTACCAATAATTAGTAATAATTACCAATAATTAGTAATAATTACCAATAATTACCCATAATTACCGATAATTACCAATAATTAGGAATAATTACCAATAATTAGGAATAATTACCAATAATTAGGAATAATTACCAATAATTAGTAATAATTAGAAATAATTAGGAATAATTACCAATAATTAGTAATAATTAGTAATAATTACCAATAATTAGTAATAATTAGTAATAATTAGTAATAATTACCAATAATTAGTAATAATTAGTAATAATTAGTAATAATTACCAATAATTAGTAATAATTAGTAATAATTAGTAATAATTAGTAATAGTTACCAATAATTAGTAATAATTAACAATAATTAGTAATAATTACCAATAATTAGGAATAATTACCAATAATTACCAATAATTACCGATAATTAGTAATAATTAGTAATAATTAGGAATAATTACCAATAATTAGTAATAATTATTAATAATTACCAATAATTAGTAATAATTAGTAATAATTAGTAATAATTACCAATAATTAGTAATAATTAGTAATAATTAGTAATAATTACCAATAATTAGTAATAATTACCAATAATTAGTAATAATTAGTAATAATTAATAATAATTACCAATAATTAGTAATAATTACCAATAATTACCAATAATTACCAATAATTAGGAATAATTACCAATAATTAGGAATAATTACCAATAATTAGGAATAATTAACAATAATTAGGAATAATTAGTAATAATTAGTAATAATTAGTAATAATTACCAATAATTAGTAATAATTAACAATAATTAGTAATAATTACCAATAATTGGGAATAATTACCAATAATTACCAATAATTACCGATAATTAGTAATAATTAGTAATAATTAGGAATAATTACCAATAATTAGTAATAATTAGTAATAATTATCAATAATTAGTAATAATTAGTAATAATTAGTAATAATTACCAATAATTCTTAATAATTAGTAATAATTAGTAATAATTACCAATAATTAGTAATAATTACCAATAATTAGTAATAATTAGTAATAATTAATAATAATTATCAATAATTTGTATTAATTACCAATAATTAGTAATAATTACCAATAATTACCAATAATTACCGATAATTACCAATAATTAGGAATAATTACCAATAATTAGGAATAATTACCAATAATTAGGAATAATTACCAATAATTAGTAATAATTAGTAATAATTACCAATAATTAGTAATAATTAGTAATAATTAGTAATAATTACCAATAATTAGTAATAATTAGTAATAATTAGTAATAATTAACAATAATTAGTAATAATTAACAATAATTAGTAATAATTACCAATAATTAGGAATAATTACCAATAATTACCGATAATTAGTAATAATTAGTAATAATTAGGAATAATTACCAATAATTAGTAATAATTAGTAATAATTACCAATAATTAGTAATAATTAGTAATAATTAGTAATAATTACCAATAATTAGTAATAATTAGTAATAATTAGTAATAATTACCAATAATTAGTAATAATTACCAATAATTAGTAATAATTAGTAATAATT
The DNA here is from genome assembly GCA_963277665.1 of Viscum album. Lineage (NCBI taxonomy): Eukaryota > Viridiplantae > Streptophyta > Magnoliopsida > Santalales > Viscaceae > Viscum > Viscum album. The sequence continues at coordinate 2,008,867,545 of OY728131.1, forward strand.
AATAATAATTACCAATAATTAGTATTAATTACCAATAATTAGTAATAATTACCAATAATTACCGATAATTACCAATAATTAGGAATAATTACCAATAATTAGGAATAATTACCAATAATTAGGAATAATTGCCAATAATTAGGAATAATTACCAATAATTAGGAATAATTACCAATAATTAGGAATAATTACCAATAATTAGGAATAATTACCAATAATATTAGTACTATGAAAATAATAAAAAATTTATATAATATTAAAATTATCAATATTTGTAACAGGTTTTTCTTTATTCTCAACATATTCAATTCTTAAAGGGTCAATTTTTAGGTCTATCTCAATAAAAAGTTTGTGTCGGTCGTGTATGATGTAAACTCTATAATTATCCTTACTTGAGTGTTTTTTCTAACAAATTATTCAAAACCAGTAATGATTTTATATTTTATAGAAAAATATGGAACAACGAGGTCGTCAACAATCATTATTAGGTGACCGCATATGGATAAATCAACGTAGAAATCCAAACGGTTCTGGTTTAAATCCAGTATATGTAGAGGGTGTGAAGACTTTTTTATCATTTGCGGCATCAAATCCAGAATTTGTTTCAGAAGGCAAAATAAAATTCCCTTGCAGAAAATGTGCATTGAGAACGTTTGACACGTTTGACAAAGTGGGGGGACATCTCTTGCGTTTTGGTTTTCAACCAGATTATGTTTTTTGGTATCAACACGGTGAACGCAGTTCCAAAGCAGGTGATACCAACTTGATTCCGGATCCATCCCGGTTTCAAGATTTAGTACATGATGTTGCAGGTTCATCTGTTCAACATACAGAAACTCCGGCTGATATAGCTTCAAATCCTGAGTTGGCGCCGTCTGAATTTTATGAGTTGTTGAGGTCTGCTGAGGATGCATTATATCCTGGCTGCAAGATGGGAAAATTAGAAGTAGTTGCAAAATTTATGGTTATCAAATCAGATAATGGAATGTCAAACACCTGTTTTGACCAGATATTTTCTTTGCTTAAAACACTGTTACCCGAAGGAAATGTTTTGCCTGCAAATTACTATGAGAGTAAGAGGCTGGTTCGAAATTTGGGACTTACTTGTCAGAAGATTCATGCATGTTCAAATGACTGCATTTTATATTCTGGGGAAAATGAGTCGTTGGATAGTTGTCCCACATGTGGGCAACTAAGATATAAATAAGGACAACATGGGAAGTCTGGTTTGATTCCTGTAAAATAGTTGAGATATTTTCCACTTACATCCAGAATTCAGCGTTTATTCATGTCTAAGAATACATCGACAATGATGTCATGGCATAAAGAGAATATTTCAACCGATAAAAGCTTGAATCATCCAGTCGATGGTGATTCATGGAAACATTTTGATAGAGTGCATCCATCCTTTGCTTTAGAAGTTAGAAATGTTCGACTGGGCCTTTCCACTGATGGTTTATGTCCGTTCGGATTTTATGGTAGTCAATATTCATGTTGGCCTGTTTTTTTAACTCCGTACAATTTACCTCCATGGATGTTGATGAAGGAGCCATATATCTTTTTGACTTTACTAATTCCAGGACATCCGAAGAAAAATATTGATGTTTATTTGAAACCATTGATTGATGAATTAAATTTATTGTGGAGTACTGGTGTCAGTACATATGATGTTGCAATGAAACAGAATTTCATACTGAGAGCAGCATTGATGTGGACAATTAGTGACTTCCCGGCTTATGGGATGTTATCTGGATGGAGTACACATGGTCAGAAATCATGTCCTTACTGTATGGGAGAGAACAAAGCATTTATGCTCATTCATGGAAAGAAACTTTGTTATTTTGACTGTCATCGCAGATTTCTTCCAGCTGATCATCCTTTTCACAGAAACAGATCTCATTTCAGAAAAGGAACAGTTGAAAGGGATGGACCTCCAAAAATGCTATCAGGTTCGGAGTTAAAATCAGTTGTATTTTCATTACCTCCCATCACTTTTGGTCCCACAATAAACCAACAGAAAATTTCTAGTTTTGGGAAAGAACACAATTGGATTAAACGTAGCATATTTTGGGATTTGCCATATTGGTCTGATTTGTTGGTCCGACACATGTTAGATGTCATGAATATTGAGAAGAACTATTTTGATAATTTGTTTCATACAGTTTTGGATACACCAGGAAAGAGCAAAGACAATGTAAATGCACGTTTAGATCTTGCCCAAATTTGCAGGCGTCCAGAATTGGAACTGTTTGAGAATGTCAGAACAGAAAGGTTACTGAAACCAAAAGCAGCTTATACACTATCTAAAGAAAACCGTTTATTATTTTGTCAGTGGATTGTAGATTTGAGACTTCCAGATGGCTGTGCTTCCAATTTGGGTAGATGTGTAAAGAATGGTCATATTACTAGATTAAAAAGTCATGATTGTCATGTTATAATGGAAAGACTTCTACCCATTGGATTAAGAGGTCTGTTGAATTCTGTGATTTGGGATTCCATAACAGACATGTCTCATTTTTTCGGGAAATTTGTGCGGCTACAGCAGATTATGATGCTCTAGGAAAACTTGAAAAATATGTTGTTGTAATTATATGTAAACTGGAAAAAATATTTTCGCCGTCTTTCTTCGACTCAATGGAACATTTGATGTTACATTTTCCATATGAAGCCAAATGTGGAGGTCCAGTACAGTTTCGATGGATGTACCCATTTGAAAGATGCATGCAAAAATTGAAAAGAAAAGTACGTAACAAAGAATCTGTTGAAGGATCTATTGCAGAAGCTTATTTTCAAGAGGAAATATCTTTTTTCTGCTCTCATTATTTTGAATCTGAGTATCCTTCAAAACAAAACCGAATGGGACGGAACGAGAGGAATATTGATGAAATCGACAATCAATTATCCATTTTCAACCAGCCAGAGCTTGGTTTTGGTGGAGTTTATGAATGCTGGCTTTCAGATGATGAACATCATAGAGCTCATATGTATGTTATGCTCAACTGTGAAGAGATGACATCAGTTGTACTGTAAGTGTTTATATCACTTATTCTATCATTTATGTTACAGTAAATAACTTTGGTTTTTATAGGTTGTATGATAATCATATCAAGAAACAAATTCCACAAATTACAGCAACTGCTCTCGAAGAACGTCGACTGAAAAATTTCTCTCATTGGTTTCAAAAACTGGTAACATAAATTCTTTATCTTTTAGCAACTCGTTCAATGTATAGTTTACTATATTGATAATTATTTCATAGATTTTCAGGTGTCTCGACATGCTGATAAAATTGACAAACGGCTGTGTGTATTGAGTAACTCACCTTCCAAACTTGTTAAAACTTATAATGCATATGTGGTGAATGGATTTCGATTTCACACACATGCATATGGGGAATCGAAAAAAACAATGAACATTGGAGTTAGCTTGAGAGGATCTCATCATCGAGAAAATGAAGTTGACTGTCATACTTGATGAAATCATTGAACTCTGTTATCTTGGACAACATTACATAACCATGTTCAAATGTCGGTGGTTGGATACAGAGAGAGGCGTGTGTGTTCATCCGACTCATGGAATCATTGATATTAAATGTAAAAGTGTTCTCGCAGTAAATGAACCATTCTTATTGGCTCAACAGGCACATCAAGTTTATTACGCAAAGTACTGTGCTACATCAAGAGACTTGACTGATTGGTGGAGTGTAATAAAAATCAAAATTCGAGACAATCAGTTTAGTCAAAGTGAATGTGCTTTCACTGATGTGCAAAGAATTGAAGTTTTTCAAGAGAGTACTCAAAATCAATCTTTTTTACAAAGAGACATGAGTATCGATGATGACACCCCACATTTAAGAGTCGGTGATGATGATGATGTTAATGATGTCACATATGAATTTGAAATGGTAAGAGATGAAGCAACTGTAACTCGAATGGATATCGATGATGTTGAGGAGGAATATGAAGACGACATTGACATATATGAAGATGATGATGAAGATGAACACTGATAGAATTCCATGGTATTTATATACAATCATAATATGTATATATGTATATATAATAGTAATTATCAATTATTTGCTAACAACATTAACATTTTCTGTTTCAGATGGACGACGCCACATTTCGTGAGTTGGCGGATGCTGACCTGCCTTTCGATGCGGATGAGTTGTTGGTAGATGACCCTCAGCCTGCAGGCGCTCAAGGGAGTACGTGGACGGGGCGCGGTCTTGCACGATTGATGATTCATGACCCCGTCCCCAAGCGACGTCCACGTCTTGGGTTTGATCCACGCACACGGAGGTGTGATAACCTGTGTGATAACCTGTGGATTTGACTAAGATTTCATTAATCTATTCACATTATAAATGTTTATTATTTTTACAGTTTTCTGCATATAGCAGTCGGATAGGGCAGCGCTATTTTGCGCAACTATTTCTCTCAGTCGTGGACCACATGGGAGTAGATTCTCATTGATGTGCAGCAGGCCATGTTCGGCCATTGGTTGGTACGTACGTAAATAAATAATTTTTATTTTGAAAATTATTTCATTTCTAACTTGATATTTTGATTTATTTGTAGGGTTTATGGTATCCGATCGAGGATACCATGCGTGACGCCATCCACGAGGCATGGGAGGTGGCCATGCGTGATCGCTTTCGTCAGTTTTTGCACAATTTAAGAAAAGCTGCCATGAAGAAAGCAGGAGTGTCAGATTTTGACGAGTCATGTAGAGCACACCGACCAGAGTACATTTCATCCCATGTATGGGATGGATTATGTGCGCACTGGTTGAGTGGTGCCTTTCAGAGGAGATCATCGGTGGGGAGGCAGAATCGGGGGAGACAGGAGGTGAATCATCGAGCTGGGAGTCGTTCTTTCAGTACTCATAGATAGCATCTGGTACGTACATTATTTATAAATATTTTATATAACTATAAATATTAACAGTTTATTTTTAATTCTTATAGGCTGTCGAGCACCCCGATATTACGGAGTACGACGTATATCAGAGGATGTATAGTGATCCTGCTACTGGGGAGCTCAGAGGTGATCGTCAGCATCACATCGTGGTCAGTATTATTTGTTTTCAAGTTTAAAAATTAACTGCATATAATATATTCACAATTTTAATTTTAAATTGCAACTACAGGAGTCATATGAGGCTGCAGCGTCACAGACCCGGCCTGAGAGTCAGGCCGAGTCATCAGATCAGACCACTGGCCGTCAGTTTGATGAGGCGGCATGGATGCAGGCCACCCAGTATGCCTTCGAGAAGGGTCGGGTAGTTGGTATCAGCTCTCGACTGACTCCTGGAGATTATTATGGCAGTGCTGCGATGTCGGCGTCCAGCTCGAGAGGATCTCGTGCATCTTCTTCTGCTACACAGTATAAGGATCAGTTGCAATCTCAGACTGCACTGATAGAGAGTCTCCGACAGGAGCAGGAGCAGATGCGTCAGCAGCATGTGGAGGAGCGTCGACGCCAGCAGCAGCTGTACGAGGAGCAGACGAGTAGGTGGCAGCAGCAGCATCAGGAGCAGATGGAGTACATGCGCCGACTCACTCATGCTTTAGAGATGGAGTTTCCTCCACCACCATCTGCAGATCCCCCCCCCCCCTCTCCCCCCCCCCTCCTTTAGATTAGAGTTTGTTTTTATGTTATAAAATTTGTGAAATCAAAATATGATTTTTTTTTCTATTCGTAGTTTCTATCTCATTATAAAATATTAATAATATTATATTTTTAAATAACAATATTAATATGAATAATAATATTATTTATATTTTATAATATTAAATTTTATATATATATATATTAAAATTTTATAATATTATAATTTAATTATATTTTTTTGTAATACTTGAATTATTTTAATATTTGAATGTAAAATAATTCTATTATTTTTATATTAATTAAAATAACTTATTAATATTTTTTTTATTTATGAATTATAATTCTAATATTATTATATTAATTAAATCATTTATTAATATTCTATTATTTTTTATTTTTGAATTACAATTCTATTATTATTATATTAATTAAAATAATTTATTAATAATTTATTATTTTTATTTGTGAATTATAATTCTATTATTATATTAATTAAAATCATTTATTAATATTTTATTATTTTTTATTTTTGAATTATAATTGGATTATTATTATATTAATTAAAATAATTTATTAATAATTTATTTATTTTATTTTTTTTATAGTATTTGTGACGGGATACTATGCCCGTCGCAAATAGTATTATTATTATATGCATTAAAATAATTTATTAATATTTTTTTATTTTTTTTTAAATAGTTTTTGCGACGGGACCCGTAGCAATTACTATTTGAAAAGTTTTTTACAAATATACGGAGTACTATTTGCGACGGGGAGAATCCCCGTCGCAAAAAAAAAAGCTTTAGCGAAGAACCCGTCGCAAATAATTGTTGTTGCGACACCGTTTTCAGCAACGGGCCATTTGCGACGGGCCCCCATCGCAAAAAGCCATTTGCAACGGGATCCCGTCGCAAATACCTGTTTTTCTAGTAGTGAGACTCCCTATGTTATATACTCTTCCTTATACTATCATCCTGGCATAGTGGTACAACATCCCCTCTCTTGACCAAAACATCCAATGGGACTCTAGATACCTATTATCAGAGGAGTGTTTGAGTCCTTCCCAATCTCTGGTTCCATTCATGTTCCCCTACAAAGTATCTATTGTTGCATGCCCCTAGAAAACCACATTAGGTGGACGAATCTTTTATAAGCATGACACCTCAATCACAACACCATACAAACCAAACAATCAAAATTTTAGATTTTATAAAGCATCCCTTATTCAATTTTGTTTGTTAATTCAGGGGTTATCACAGAAGTTTTATCATCCTGGGGTGTTCATTAATAATTCAAGTATATGTATATTACCAATTTATATATTCCAATGTTCAAAAAGAACCAACCAACATTCAATTCATTTAGTGCATAAACAAGGACCACCAACGACCATGATTTTCAACGGGGCGTTTAGCCCGTACATTTCACATTATAACCATCAATATCAAACAGTAATAACATGCGAACAAGAGGAAACCAATGAGTAACAGGAGAAAACTCACCGCGAAGGTGTTGTTAAGCACATGGCATAGGTGCGTACGTGGCAGAGGAGAGGCGCACAACAGAGGAGATTTCCAACTGAAAAGAAAAAATTAAATAGGGGAAACCCATGAGAATAAAATAATCTAAAACCGAGTACACCATTTACCACATCCCACAAACCCCAAAAGACAATGCATGCAAATAAATTTAAATTTATTGATAGAAATCACTATCTGATCACTAATTTTTATTCAAACCATAGGTGAAAACAAATCCAAATAGGAATCCGAAGGATTATATACCTCGAGAAAAGAAATCCAACCATAATAGTGATCAAGCATAGAACAATGTGAACTAGATGGAACTCAGGATGGGGAGTAATCCATCATGTAATAACTCTAAGAAATTGGTGTGGTGAAAAAATCCCAACATCCTGTTAGTATTTGTAGTGCGATATGTTATACTCAACACCCGATGAAGGGAGTGTGATTTTCCTATATTCTCAACAATTACCTTACCATATTATGTTATCCTCTATAAAGGTGTATTTTAATTTTAACTATAATGGGGAATTACCTCCCATCCATCAATATAATTAGGACCATTTGTATAAGTAAGGCATTATTCACATTCATATTTATATTACAAAACATGAAGAAAAACATCTCATATGTCCCATTATCCATGTACAATTTCATTCAACGAAATGAAATACACAATTATCATTCTATATAACATGCAGTAGATGGTGTTCCCTTTCAACCCATTATAGATCATTTCAATTCATTTAATTAATTCATTAAATTAAAATAAATCCATCATGTAAAATTCACTCCTCATTATTATTACACATTCAATTTTACCAAGAATGAAAAATTCACTAATAAGGCTCAAAGGGTCCTCAAATGGGCCATAATCAACATGGAAATTTCCTACATGGTAAATTCCATTAAGAATCTAGGCCAAAAACCTATAATGTGTCTTTAATTCCATTTATATACCCTTGTATCAAGGGAAACCTCATTTAAAATCTTTGACATAAGCTATATAGGTGTTCAGGGCAGTTAATAATTTGACATTAAAGGGATAATTTTACTTGGCACACTCAAGGGGTGTCCATAAAAGAGTTCAATAACATCTAACACATGAAACAAGATTAAATAGGTTTTTATTGAGGTGCAAGGATTAAATAAAGAACTCAATAATATCAATAATCCATTGACTCTTGAAATAACACCTTAAATCAGGATTTCACACGTTCAATTCAAGCGGTAGAAAAAAAATTACCTAAAAATGAATATCAATAATTTTAGTGGCGGCGGCAGAGGCAGCGTCGGAGGCAGAGGCAGCGGTGGCGGGGAGGCGGCGGCGGCGGCAAAGGTGGAGGCAGCAGCGGTGGCAGAGGCGGCGGCGGTCGCGGCAGCGGGGGTGGAGGCGGCAGAGGCAGCGGCGGTCGCGGTAGTGGGGGCGGGGGCGGAGGCGGCGGCGGCGGCGGAGAAGGAGGAGGACAAGGAGGAGGAAGTAGAAGGACGAGGAGGATGAGGAAGATGAGGGCGCGGCAGCGAGGGGCCTGGTTTAGCTTCCACGAGAGCTTGACCGCGTGCAAGCGAGGATGGTCTGTTAGGGTTATTAAATAAAAACCGACGGAACCTTTATCAGCGCTCGTTAAAAGCGCTGATAAAGGTATGTTTTATTAGCGCTAAAATAAAAGCGCTGATAAAACATTCATTTATTAGTGCTTTTAGATTGCACTGATAAAGGCATACCCCTTTATCAGCGCTTTTTGTTTAGCGCTGATAAAGGGAAGCGCTTCCCTTGCCCTGTTTTGTGGTAGTGTGAGTTTTGGTTTTTTCTCAAATTAAACATTAGCCATGGAAGAACGCAATTTGAAGATCGATCACTTCTATAGAACTAATTTTAGTTACTGGAGGATGCAGATTAAAGATTATCTTTATCATAAAATCATGCACTTACTGCTTATGGGTATAAAGCCAATGGATATGGAGCAGACAAAGTGGGATCCACTAGATCAATAAGTTTTGGGTTTTGTTCACCTTAAATTGGAAAAAAATGTGCAGTTTAACATTAGAGAGTATAAGACAATGTATAGTTCGATAAAATCTCTCACAAATATGTATGAGAAACCTTTTTCATTGAACAAAGTGTACCTAGTGCGAAAACTGTTCAAACTGAAAATGATTGAAGTGAGGATTGTTATAGATCACACCAATGAATTCAACACCATCTCAAGTCAGTTTACATCGATGGGAATTACGCTTGATGATGATATATGTGAACTGGTTTTTATGTATTCATTACCTAGAAGTTGGAAAGTAGCTGTAACAGTTGTGAGTAGTTCTTCATGGAATAAAAATTTGGTTTAGAAGAATGTGTGAGATCTAATCCTCAGTGAGGATATTCAAATAAGAGAATCGGAAAGATTCTCTGGTTCTGATCTGAACATAGAAGGAAGAGGCAGATATGTGCAGTGAGATAATTGTAGAGGATGATCAAAATCAAGAGAAAATATCTGAGAGAAGGGAAAATATTTGGGCCCTACCTATTGTATTTTTGGTTAGAAAGTACATGTCAAGAAGGAGTGTATAGAAAAATTAAAGGTTCCTAAAACCAATATAGAAAACACAATAGTTAAAGGAATGGTTGATGTGTTGTTTCTAAGCATGGATAGCCCTATGGATTCTTGGATTTAAGACTCAAGGGAATCATTCCATTCCACATCAGAGAAGGGTTTCCTAAAAAAATATGTTTTTGGAAATTTTGGAAACATACATCTTTCTGATGATGAACCCTTATAGATTATGGGTAATGGAGATTTATAGATTAAAACCAACAGTGAGAGTTTGTTAGTTTTGGAGAATGTAAGGTTTATCCCTGGAGTAAGAAGAAATCTTATCTATGTTGGGTAGCTTGATGATATAGGTTTTAGCACCACATTCACTAGTGGTTCATGGAAGATTACCAAGGGAGCTATAGTCATGGATCATGGAGTGATGAATGCTACCATATGAAACATAACAGGGACTTTCATGGACATTATTTCAATAATAAATTCTATTAGGGATTCAAAACTATGGAACTATAAGCTAGACCACATGAGTGAGAAGGGGATGAAGGTTCTAACAAAAAAAGGAATTCTACTAGGAGATGAAGTTTTTAGAAGTTTTCTTATGTGAATATTATATCCTTAGAAAGTAAACGAAGGCATCCTTTGAAAAATGAGGTATAACTTCAATGGTTGGGAAGCTGGACCAGGTGCACATTGATTTTGGGGGCCTACACCAGTACATTCCTTTGGAGGGTCACTATATTATGTGAAATTTATCATAAACTCAACTAGGAGTGTATGAGTTTACTTTATAAAAAGAAAATCGGATGTATTTAAGGTGTTTCATAAATGGAAGACCATGGTGGAGAATGATTTAGGAACAATTCTGAAATACTTGAGGTCTTATAATGGTGGAGAGCATATAAATAATGAGTTTAGATAATTATTTTATAATAATGGAATTTAGTGGGAGAATACTCTTAGTTTCACCAAAGAAGAATGGTGTAGTTGAAATGATGAATAAGACATTGAATGAACATTATGGAAGTATGAGGTTGCACTTGGGATTACCCAAGAATGTTTGGACTAAGGTAGTGAACATGGCAGTATATCTCATCAAAAGAAGTTCATCTATACTAATAGAAAAATGTATAAATGGGGATATTTTTTATATAAAGGAGGTAATACTCTCATAATTATGAGTCTTTGGTTGTTTGGAATATGTACATATAGATGCTAGTGTAATGGAAAAGCTTGATACTAAGTCTAAATCATGTTTCATTATTGGCTATGGTGTCAAGGAGTATGGTTATTGCTTTTGGGATGACCAGAACAAGATGATCAAAAAAATCCAGAATGTGATATTTAATGAAGGTGTCATATACTAGGATTGTCATGTAGCTAAAGGTGATAATGGGAATAAAGAATCAGAGTTCCATAAACAAGTGGATCGTGATGGTGTTCATGATCAAGCGACACTAGAATTAGTGGAGCCTACTCCTCAAGTGTATTTGAGGAGACCAACAATGGTGAGAAGGCTTAGGAAGAGGTATTCATCATCCTGATATTATCTGTTATTAAATGATGGTGGAGAACCAGAATATTTTGAAGTGGAAATTCAGTTGAAGGATTTGAACAAGTGGTAGTTAGCTATAAAGGATGATATTTCTTCATTACATGACAACAATACTTGGCTATTGACACCTTTTCTATAAGGAAAGAAGGAATATCATAACAAATGGGTATACCATATCAAGTAATAACATGATTATAAGAGTATGTATAAGGAAAGTCTTGCGATGAATGTTTTTTATCAGAAGGAAGGTGTGGGCTTAGCTAAAATTTTATCACCTGTAGTGAATCTTACCACCATCCTAGTGGTTCATAACATTGTTGCGTCAGAAGACTTGCATCTTGAGAAGCTTGATTTGAAGACACGTTTCCTTCATGGAGATCTTGATGAGGATATTTATATGAAGTAGCCAGAGAGATATGTTGAGTCTTGAATGGAAGACCTAGTGTGAAAACTCTAGAAGTGCTTATATGGGTTAAATAAGGAACCCAGGTAGTGGAATAAAAATTTTGATGCATTCATGACTAAAAATTCATACAAACTATGTGGCATGGATTAATGTTTCTACATCAAGTCTTTTGGTGATGTATACATTATACTACTTCTATATGTGTATGACATGATCATTGTAGGATCATGCATGTAGAGGATTGATGAGATAAAAGGGACGATAGTCGAGGAGTTTGAGATGAAATATCTTAGAGAGGCTGACAATATTTTGGGGATAAATATCAAAAGATACCTCATAGTTATAATCTTTATGTTATCACAAGTTGACTAAATTAGAAAGTTTTTGAGAATATTTAGTATGCTGGAAGAAAAAACAGTCTCTATTCCCTTGGAAATCCTTTTCAAATTATCAATGGAGTAATCAATGAAGACAATAGAAGAGGTTGATTACATGGAAAGGGTTCTATATAAATTATCTTTTGAAAGATTGATGTATTCCATGATCTGTACCTGACCTGATATTGCTCATGCAGTGGTAGTTTTGAGCATATACATGGATAATCCTAGAAAACAGCATTGGGAAACTGTGAAGTGGACACCGAGGTATCTAAAGAGAAGTAAGTAAGTGTCTCTATGTTTTGGGAAAGGAAAATCATTGTAGGGGTATGTGGATTCTAACCTTGGAGGTGATGTCGACAAGAGGAGTACCATGGGTTATGTATTTACCTATGGAGGAACTATAGTGATCTGGATATCTCGACTATAGAAGGTGGTGGCTCTATCCACCATAAAGGCATAATACATTATTGCAACATAAGATGGGAAGGAGATGGTTTGGATGAATAACTTCTTGGATGAGATGGGTATAAAGTAAGAGGAAAATGTATTTCACAATGAGAGTTAAAGTTCCATATTTCTTGCAAATAACCCAATATCTCATGCATAGGCGAAGAATATTTAGTTGACGTACCATTTTATCAGAGGCCTAATACAAGATGTGTTGCTGACATTATAGAAGATTCATGGAACCAACAATCCAATAGACATGGTGATGAAGATGATGGTGATGGAGAAATTGAGGCACTGTTATACCTCTATTGGTCTCCATTGATGAATGGAGGATGAGAGGCATAATATGGGATAACACTATGGAAGAACAAAATAGAAAACAATTAGTATTTCATTAATCATCGGTTTGAAATTGAAGATGTGAATGGGGAACATACACTGGTGAGTGAAGAAGAGGAGAAGCTTATATTAAGTTAGTTTTATAATTTAGCAGCAACGAAGTAGGTTAGCATAGTGAATCGGACTCCAAATGGGAGATTGTTGGAATGGTGTAGTCTGGTCTGTTTGGATGAAGTTGGCTCGAATTCTAACAGCCCAGACTACGTACTAGGTTGCAACTCCAACAGTTTGACCTTCGTAGTGAGGTCATTGGGGGTTTTAGTGGGAAATGTTCCCCTGCTCTGAGGGTTTGGGGGGACAAAGGCCCTGATACAAATTTTGGGGGACTATAGCAATGTTAACTCACTGTAGAAGGGTTGACTAGCAACACCAAAAAGGAATTGTAGCACTGTAGGATTATTATAGCATCATGTGATAGGATATTATAGCAGTGAAAAATTTAGATGAAACGATATTATATCCCTGAGAACTTCTTTCTACTAACACAGTAGCACCTTGGACTTGTGTGACTACGCCACTATAGCATAGTGGACTTACTATGCAGTTGGTGGAACAGTTACATTTCCTTCTTTATGAGCTCATTCAAGCTAGGGTTTCTATGTGTATGAAACTATCAATATCTCCTTGTAATTATACTCTTGATTATATTGAATTGTTCTTCCTCTTTGTGGACATAGGGATCATTTCCCAAACCACATAAATTGTTTTGTGTTGTGATCTTGTTCTTTTTATTTTTTTTATTTTTTTTTCTTCGTATGAAAACATTTTCTATCATTGTGACTCTTGGTGTTTCTATAAAATTATTTTAACTCTTGGTTTTATAGATAGATCCCTATAGGGTAGTGAACTCGTTGAGTCCATGTGGATGGATCCCATATGATGGTGTTGTTATTAGGTCCATGTCAGAGCTTGATTTTATCTATAGGACTTCTGGGATATAATAGTTTCTCATATGTGTGGATTGGAGATCTGTCACTGGTTCAGATCATGCCATTGGAGCCCTAGATCCTGGTATATGTTCATTTTCATGTGGATGCATATGGTTACACCTTGGGGTCCAATATTCATGCCTTTACATTTATACTTCTTGGATATCCTATGTAGATCTGGTAGATGTGCTTGGTATCATGTGGTTGGGTGGGCCATGTGTTGTAAATCCTCTGGTGGGGGGAAGATCGGGGGTAAACTTACCTTGAGTGTTTGACTAGAACCTACAGCTAACTATTTTCCTTATTTAAGTTATGTCCCCTTTATTTTATGTGGTTTTTCTTTTATTCCATTGGTTTCTAATTTCCGACTAGGTTGATCATATCACATGTGCATGCACTTGTTATGAAAATAGATTATAAGATCGTCGGTGGGGTGGCCTACTGATATTTATTTCTCACCCTCTGTATGTTCACCTCAGTGTGTGTGCATACATGATGTCTACTTTTAGGTTGGAGAACAGGTTGTGCAGTGGATGGGGATGAGGCCCAGTGATGATTGATCGAGTGGATCAAATCGTGTGGAGTCAAAGATTGGGATGGTGAAGCTGGAGCGTCATGGAGATAGGGTATATGGTTTGACTCTATGTTATTAGTAGATTCCATTGTATTTTATTTTTAGTTTCTTCATTTCATATATGTGGTCGGCCTAGTGGGTAACCAATTTTTTTCATTCTTTGAGTCTATATGACTATATGTCGCATTCTATTTATTATAGCATGCTCCTATTTCAGTGAATTTATTATGCATACTCTGATGTTAACCCCTGTGGTTATTTTCCACTACTATTGAACTCTAACTAGAGGGTATATTATCCCCCACTTCATCTGTTAGACCCATGTTGTCGGTCAATAGACTCTGGAGTATAGGGAGGTGAGCATGAGGCCTTGTGATGGGCCATATCAGGTGATGTGTTAGGTCAAACCGGGCTGGTTCGTTACACGCTCTCTTTCGAATTTTTCTTTCTATAATTTTTTTCAAACTCAATTGCCTTTTGATATCCCTTCTATTTTAAATGAAATCATAGAAAAATCAGAATTATGGCTATAGGCTCTGGATAATGAAGATGAAGTGGATGAGCTTGTACTTAAAAAAAAGCTAGAATGCCCATTGTTTCCCCCATCCACACAGGAAAACTTTGAAGTGGAATTGCACATGGGAAATGAGCTACAAGTTGAGATAAAAGAGATAGATACCACCAAACCAAACTCATTTCATTCTAAATTTATACAAGTTGAATTATCTTATAATATCCCTAGTTATAATTTTACAAATTCATCCCAACTAATTCCCATCTTAGATAATGAAGAAGAAGGGTGTGAGGGATACTTCTTTGAGGTCAGAATTAAAGAACCATAAGCCACAATAATTATAAATGACCTTCCAAGGGTGTTTCATAAACAACGAGGATTTCGACATGGGTTATATAAGGGAGTGAATCAACCCTTAAGCTTGTTTTATTTTTCAAAATATAATCTATAACTTGATCTCTCTAATTTTTAGATTCCAAAACTAGCATCATTTTTTCTTACCCTTTCAAAATATGGAGAACCTGAGGTGGCTAACTTCAAAGCAAAACAAGAGCTAGAAATAGTATAAGAGGATGCCCATAATGATGAAGAATAGTTGTATGAGGACTACTTGGACAAAATGTTGTAATCTGCTCTTGAAGATTTTAAAGAGGATTTCACCCAGGATGTGGATAATAAAGTAGAAGAATCTTTGGGACTTGTGGTGAATCAATCACTCCCTCAACATCGCCCTAGACATCAATTGGAGGGGGCATAGAAGAGAAATAATCCTCGGGGTTTCTCATGAAGAAACATAGGAATATGTTGTAACATATGAAGGGGAGTAATTTGAATTGAGATCAACATGATTTGATTATATACAATATGAATTATTTATTGACTGTCCCCCTTGTTTGAACATGACCAAGAAGCATTATTGGAATTTCAACTAGTTGAATAAAAGGCCACCATAGATGTTAAGGAACCCAAGTAGATTCCATACATCAACCTACCACCCCCATTTTTTAAATAAATAACATTGATGAGGGAGTGTATATGCATAACTCTATCGCATGGGTCCTATAAGAAGAAGTTAAGATGAGAAGCTTTAGAAGGAACCAAATGTGGTGGTTTCAATCACATAAACCTCATCCTCTTGCGGATTGAGGATGACAAAAAGACTGTCTAGCTATGGACAGTCTAAATACAACCCCTCTTGGGAAGGAAAAACTCAAAACTCTCTTTCATTCTATTTCTTTTTCTATTTTCTTAGTTTTCAATAAAATTTCTAATGTTTCTTCTCATTTATTGTAGGTTTACCTAAGAGGACAGCACCTAGGAGACTAGCTCATGGCTATCTACAAGCACCCCAAGAAAGTGCTTACCTTGAACCTCTTCCCAATAATATCTTGTTGTGTCTATCATACCCATTTGCTTTGACACTGCTTTATCTTTAATATTCATGTTATTGATAAATTCATGACCAAAAATCATTGAGGGTAACATCATTGATATGTGTGTGGGAAGAGATTCAATTCTATTGAGAGTAGTTTTTAAATTCTTTTTATTTAATGTTTTAAAATCTATAAATAAATAATAACAAACAAAACAGGCAAACAAATAATCAAAAAATTTGTTCTGATTGTAAATGTTGTAAATATACCTTTTGTATAGTTTTTGTTAAGATTTTTCAAATTTTCATTAAACTGAATGCTTCCCCATCTAGTTTAAATTTCATGCTAAAGTTTAAGAATTTATTTGTTTTGAAATTGTGAAACTTAAATTATTGTTGAGTGAGTTTCATCTATGCCTTCATGAAAATTTGGTCTTAGAATTAGGGAAAAGAGTGTGAGTGAAAAGATTTCTATGGAATCTGAATTATAACATGAGGTCATTGGAATTTTTGAACTTGGTCTGAGGTAACTAGACCTCTGTGAAAAAGAATACCTTAGGGAGCTAACTCAAAAAAAATGATATGAGTTTTGTGAAACTTGAGTAAAATGAACAATTAGGATCCCACAGTGGATCTTTGAGACATTAGGCATCGGGTGCATGAGTAATGTCATATGTATATATTTTCAATAAGTGCTTTTGCACAGTGATTCACACAAACATGGCTTGGAAAAATTCAAAAAAAAATCAATAGTGTCGAATAATAAAAAAATGAATTCATTCAGGTGAGGAGAATATTGAACTCAGATGAAGAAGGGGGCTATTGACTTATAATGAATTCATTTGAGTTGTATCAATGAAGTGAAAAATTGAACTATGGTTTAAGAAACTTAGGATAAGGGGGGAAATAGAAATGCTTCTTGTTAAAACTTTGATTTTACTTAAATCTAATTTAATCCACTCCTAGACTTGGAACTCTCACTTGAAATGAAATGGGACAGCCGGACAAATTAAGAGGAAGCATGATAATTTATTACAATGGATGAATCTGTGTTTAATTATTATCTAGCTTGTATATTTAAATCCATGCGGGATGAATCACTTTGTTTTTCTTTTCAATAAATGAAATTTAATGATAAAATTTCCCAGAAGTGCAATAGTTCAAGTATGGGTGAGTGATGTGAGCACACATTTTAAAAAAAAAAACTTGTCTTATTTTCATAGAAATTAAGCCCATAATTCAAGTAAATATCAGGGAAATTGGTGGTTTTTGTTGATTTTGTGAATTTGGAATTTAATCTGTATATGGCTTAATTGATGATTTTTATTGATTTATTTATTTTTTGAATTAAATATTAACGCCCATACATTTTTTCCGAACTTGAAACTTGATTTTTTAGTTGGTTGTTTCAATTTAAATATGGAACTAACATGCTTTAATGGGTTTATTTTTAAGTTTTAATGTTCCATTTATTTTTGAATTTAATGAAAACCCACAAAATTTAGTATGATTTTGAAACTGATGGTGAGGCCGATTGCACACCTCAACCCATCGATGATCCAGATGAAAATTCCGAATCCAAACGAGGAGCCCACAAGGGAGAAGGAAATTCGAGTACCCACGAAGCTGAAGAACTTTAATTGAAGTCGCCGGTGTCGATTTAACATGCCACCAAGGAGATGAAACACCGAGGTTGCAGACAACTGTGTACCTGAAATCACTCATCCACCATTGATGGTCGGATCTATGAAGAACCAGAGCCGAGGCCAGATGAATATTTAATTAAGGCTGAGACATTTCAAAGGCAAACACCAAGCTCACATGGATGAGCGAAGAAGATGGAGCCGCGTTGCTTGTGAATCCTTGGACCAGATAAACCATCGGAGATCCCCAATATTGCGGCTGGGGCTTTGAAGAAAGACACATGCCACATGCTCGACCAAACTCCTCAATGAAGCTTCCTTGCCGCATTTTCTTGTTTCAGTTGGGGATGCAGACGAGAACTGAATCCATGGCTGATCCTGTTAATGGGATTCACCCAAGCCGAGGGCTGAACTCAATTTTGACCTAAGCATCGTCCAGCGAAGTGAAGCCCACATCGAGGTCTTAGGAGGAAGAATGTCCGAGCATGGTCAAAAGTTCAACCATGTTAGCCCCTCCTTGCATTTTCCCAGTACAGTGCAGACTCCCAGCCTACAGACCCAAAAAGCAGTGACAA
This sequence comes from Viscum album, assembly GCA_963277665.1. Taxonomy (NCBI): domain Eukaryota; kingdom Viridiplantae; phylum Streptophyta; class Magnoliopsida; order Santalales; family Viscaceae; genus Viscum; species Viscum album. Next base: position 2,008,886,029 of record OY728131.1, read on the forward strand.
CGAGGCTCAATTTGTCCAGCATACCAAGCACGTGAAACTCCCTGAAGCAGCATACCACCTTAGTTGGGGGATTTTCTTGGAGACATAGGGGCTCGGTAGTGGGAAAAAGATGGTTCTAACTCAATCATCCAAACCATTGGCCACTAAATCTGGAACTCACCCAGCTAAGTACTAACTCCCCCCCCCCCCGCACGTGGCTGGGGTGGGAGGGAGGGAGAGGTTTTTGGGGCGTCGATCGTGGGGTCGAGTCCCCCGGCCATTTATTTGGAAGTTTTATTGTAGTGTGCGTGAGTCGCCCTTTGATGGTTGTAACACAACCTTTCAAGTAGCAACTCGCTGCTCTACACTGAAGTTGAGGGGAATGAATAAGATACTCGATAGCCTATAAATACATTTCCCCTTCCCCCAATAAAAATATTTGTCTCCAGCGGGTCGTAGCTAACACCTTTTGCAACTCTCTGCATTTCAATGTTAATTCCCTTCTACTTTGTTCATTGTGGTGTGCAACTCTTTTCTTCCCCTGGTTCTTATGTGTTTTTCTCAATCTTCGTACTGTTTCAGTGATCTCTATAACTCCATAATTACATAGAACTAACCCGAGGGCCATACCCCTAGGGGAGATTGTACAAGCACTATGAATCATCAATTCTATCATTTTTCATTCTCATCCCTTATGCAGCAGTGAAATGGAAACAGGCGCATAGATGATATTCATCTCCTCTTTCTGATGAGCCCCTACACCCTCAAATTTATCAAATCAATTATCTCCCTCTCGATCTATATAGTATACCAGTGGAATTGTGTGGATTGAGGGATGGGAAACATACGATAGAGATAATTGTGGAGACAGTGGATACCTCGATTGAGTGTGATCATTACCTCTTCACTGTGAAGGAGGTGGAACTAGATGCACGGGGAGAGATTTCTTTTGTGTGTGTTCAGAACTACAAAATAGATAGAGAATAGAAATCGAAGAATGATATTTCCTCGATTGTTGGATGAGAACCAATACGGATAATGAAGAACTTGTGTGATCGACCCTAAATCCAACCCCCTTTCACCCTAACTTGTTGTGTTTGTTTCTTATTACGTTTTAAATTCATAACACCAAAAACCAAACATCATCTCTATGATGATTTAAAAATTCAGAAAACAAAGACAAAAATACATAAGTGGTATGATAGTGAAACTCTCACACCCTACTCCTTGAGAGACAACCATGGTCAGCCACTAGGCTACATTAGGGGTAATTTAAAAATTCTATTTGACCACAGCCCATGAAAACCATGTGATTAGCCAGCCTATGGTTGTTTTCTTGAGTTGCTTATTTTGGTGTTGTTTATGTTTAGGTTGGTAATGTTGTCTCATTTTAGAGGAATCTCTGGGGAGTCTTTGTTATATATTTTATATATTTTATTCAAAATATTTATTGTTATAATTATTTATTAAAATAAATAGAGTGTTTTTTCAAATTTGAACCGGTGTGACTCTCACCAAGAGTTGTGTCATTTCGGTTGAACCAATGTGTTCTTTGACCGAAATGGTGAGATTAAAGCGGTGTGTCCCTCACCAAGAGTTGCATTGTTTCGGTCGAATCAATGTGTTCTTTGAGCGAACCGGTGCAATTCGCCCTGTTTCTAATCTATAAATAAGTGATGATGAGATCGCTTATAGATTAACTAATTCAATCCAAGAGATTCTCCAGAGTTCTCCCAACATCAGTGCAGCGGGGCAATCAGAAATTGGTGTTCGATTTTCTCCAAACCTTGGTGAAATCCTCGAGGGATACTTCCACCGAGAACCCTACACCATCAACGTGGGGGTGGATCAAACCCTTTTGGACAGTGAACCCGATTCACGCATCAAGGTTTTAACCGTCTTCTTTTCTGCTAACTTATTGTCTAACAATCAAAAGGGTTTAAGGAGGCAGAACCTAGAAGATGGACTTTTCAAATCATCTCAACGACTACTTCCATCAAATGAAGACTGATAGAGAGATTTGGGATGCACTCGAATTCAAGTATAAAGCGGAAGAAGGTACCAATAAATCGCACTTTAGTAGAAATGGTAAATAGCATGATTAATAAATCTAAGTTACCATTAAATTTATGGGGAGAAGCTTTATTGGCTGCATGTCATATTCATAACAGGATTGCATCTAGGAAAACTAAGTTATCCCCTTATGAAATTTGTAGGGGAAGAAGATCTAATCTTTCTTATTTCAAAGTGTGGGGGTGTTTAGCGTATTATAGGGACTAAAATTGGTCCTAGAGCAATAAAAGGTGTTTTTGTTGAATATGCTAGTGTAAATGGTACTTTAATGTATGTGATGCATTACACTAGACCTGATATTACTTTTGTAGTATGTAAAATGAGTAGATATACTAGTGATCCTAGTGTGGATCATTGGAGATGTATAACAAAAAATTTTGGATACTTAAAAAAGACCAAAGATTTATGTTTATACTATAATGATTATCCGGATGTATTAAAAGGATACACTGATGCAAGTTGGATTACCAGTATTGGTGATAACCAATCCACTTCGGGGTGGTTGTTTACTCTTGGAGGTTGTGTTGTTTCTTGGGCGAGTAAGAAATAAACATGTATTTTACATTCGACCATGGAGTCATAGTTTATCTCCTTAGCGGCACGTGGAAAGGAAACTGAATGGATTAGGAATCTATTATTGCATATTAGATTGTGGCCTAGTCTGATGCCTCTTATCTCTGTCAGTTGTGATAGTGAAACAACATTATCAAAGACATATAGTTGCATGTATAATGGAAAGTCTAGACATATAAGTTTGAGACACGATTATGTGAAACAATTGTTACAACATGGTACCATAACAATTGTTTATGTAAGATCGTGTAAAAACCTTGCGGATCCGTTTACAAAATCTCTGCCGAGAGAGGTTATTCATGAAACTAATAAAGAAATGGGGTTAAAGCCCATAGAATAAATCATTTCAGTAATGGAAACCCAACACTTTCTTTAGGTAGATCCTAAATCAAAGTGTTTAATGGGTAAAAACAAGTTACAAAGATGATTGTTGATATTGACAAAAATAACCCCAATTTTTGGTGTCAATATCGTCCGTTATGACAAGAGGTTGAGTTTTAAACTCTTAACAAAATATTAAGACTCAATGAGTTATGTGCTATAATAATGGAAGCACATTGTAACATTTTTCCTATGTGAACTTAGAAGTGGTGTCGCTTCTTACAGGAGTTATTGGGTTTACTCCTTAGAGAGTTCATGAAAAGGATATAAGCACATGGCCTTAAAAGTGATACAAAATGAGATGTTGGATGAAAGTTCATTACATGTATGATTTCTCCGGTTTATCTTAAAGGTTAATAAGTTTAATGTTTCGACAACTTATAAATCTGATAAACTTTGAGATATTGATACTAAGTAAAGGTTTAAATCGAAAGATACCTTTATTATGTATAATGAATCACCTGTGATCTGGAGAATTAAATTTATGAATAAAAGTGGGGGATTTTTATATATTTTATATATTTTATTCAAAATATTTATTGTTATAATTATTTATTAAAATAAATAGAGTGTTTTTTCAAATTTGAACCGGTGTGACTCTCACCAAGAGTTGTGTCATTTCGGTTGAACCAATGTGTTCTTTGACCGAAATGGTGAGATCAAAGAGATGTGTCCCTCACCAAGAGTTGCATTTTTTCGGTCGAATCAATGTGTTCTTTGAGCGAACCGGTGCAATTCACACTATTTCTAATCTATAAATAAGTGATGATGAGATCGCTTATAGATTAACTAATTCAATCCAAGAGATTCTCCAGAGTTCTCCCAACATCAGTGCAGCAGGGCAATCAGAAATTGGTGTTATATTTTCTCCAAACCTTGGTGAAATCCTCGAGGGATACTTCCACCGAGAACCCTACACCATCAACGTGGGGGTGGATCAAACCCTTTTGGACAGTGAACCCAATTCACGCATCAAGGTTCTATCTATCTTCTCTTTCTGCCAACCTATTTTCTAACAGTCTTTGGTTGATGGTGTATGGGGTTCTTCCTTCAGAGTTTGATTTTGATTCTCATAGACCAAAATCGTTTGAGATGTATCTAATGTAATTTTTCGGACTTTTCCGACTTGTTACCCCTATAAGGTTGGGGAGTTAGTGGTTTTAGGAAGAGTATAAAGGAAGAAGAGTGTTGTTGGAGCCAAAATTTCAACTTGAAGGGGCTAGGTCGTGGCGTTACCATTTAGGTTGTGGTGCATAGTGTCTTCAATAGTTGGTGTTTGGTTTTGTGGCTTGTAATCACAACACATAGCGGTGGTTTGCAGAACGATATATTCTAGGTAGCAGTGGATGTTTTTTTATGGATGGATTCACAACCCAACTTTATCTGGCATGATGCAAAGATCTCAGGGCTGGTTCTTGGTGCTTTTGTTTCATGAGACATCACAACGTGATGGTATATGTCACAGTGTGACCCTTATTTAGTAAAATCATGTCAAATTCATTGACTAATTATAGGAGGGGTGAGAATTGGGAAATTCACGACATGAATTCCGGATCTTTGGTGGAGATTGGTCTTCTACAGTGTGATAGAAAATTGCCGCACCATGACACATTAATTCCTATTATTATCATAGTGCGGCTATGACATTCACAGCATGACCATGTGTTTTCTAGCCTAGGTATATATTTGGAAGACCCCTCAATTTATCTCGGATTCCTTCTTTTTCTCTTGAATCATTGTTGACTAGAGGTTTATTTTTTGGATTATCTTGAGTCCCCTTTGATTGCTTTTGATCCCTAGCCTTATGAGATCAAGAATCCTTCCAACATAGGTGAGTCATTCCCCTTTTCTTCTTAGGTTATTCATTGTTCATGCATGGAGAAGGTTGTGGCAGTGAGAATGGATCATTTAGTTGTTTTCATGCTATATAACCAATGGTTCTGTATTTATTCTAGATCGTTGATGCTTCCTTTGTGTGATTTGGGCCTTGAGATCATCCCTTCTTCGCATTTTTCTTGCGCAATGACCATCAAAATTTTCAGTTGAGGTAAGGGATTCGAGAACTCTCATTTCTTTGGTGAAAACTGTGAGATTAGTGTGCTTTTGTCTTCTTTGGATGAGTATGGATTGTCCTAATGAAGATAATGAACCATAACTAAATGATATTGATGGGAATGAGATGAATCAAATGTGTTTACTTGCTTTCATAATGTAGTGTATGAGATCGATGCTTTTCTACTGTTATTGTTCAAAATCATTAATGTTATTGAGCCTTGCGTGTTGACTGAATGGCCCGAAGGCCTTCTTTTTTTATTAATTTTCTAATAACCCCCCTTTCAAGGGATGAGGGAGAACCCTTACAAGGCCCATAGTATTAGGAATTACATTTCCCATAGTCTTGGAGACATTACATGACCCGTAGGTCTTAAGGAAATCATACAGACTATGACTACTTGAAACTGCTCCTCCCCAGGATCTACATTGTGATCAGCTCTCCACCTTTGCATGATTGTTCGGCTAGCATGTCCATGTGCATAGGTGCACAGGTGTGGTACCGATGGTAAATGTCATACCCTCTCATTCTTCCTAAGTTCGTTTAGCCTTGCTCTGGTGGATGCTCTTTGCTCTTTCCTCTTCTGGAGCAGTTCCTTATAGAATATGTCTATGCAACTGCAAATTAGGTGGCCCTGAAGGCCTTGAGGTGGCACGAAGGCCATGAGGTGGCTTGAAAGCCTTACTGGCTCAAAGGCTTGGGTGTCTCGAAGGCCTTAAGGACTCCAAGCCCAAACCGGTGGCCCAAGGTGAATAGTTTCAGCTACTACAGTACCGAACAGTAACTGCTACAGTAACTACTATAGTAACTACTACAGAAACTGCTACAGTACCCTAAAAATTATGTCTCCGCCTAGTTTTGAACCTGGGTCTTGTGGATGCACTTAGAGAGACCTCACCAACTGGGTTGAGACTCGTGTGCAACCTTGCATGTTGTTGTTGTTATTGTATTGTGGATTAACCTTCCATAAAAGTCTAAACACATAAATATGGTAATGAAACTAGTTGTGAAAAAATTTGATAATAGATTAATATTTCTTTCAATGGAAAAGGGGTTACAGTAGTGGCCATTGCAGGATTTGGTTGTGCTTGTGCGACCTTGGGAATTTTTTGAGGTTGTGTTTTGTGGTTAAATGGGGGTTATTATTATGGATGGTTTTGGTTGTGTTGGTTAGCTTGTATTGGGAAGCAGGGCTATATTGGTTGGATTATATTGGGCAGCAGGGCTATGTTGGTTGGATTATGTTGGGTAGTGGGGTTGCGTTGGTTGTCATAGGTTGTTGTGGGTCATTTCATAATTTTCGAGTTGTAGTAGAATATAATACAACTGGTAATGATGAAATGGTAAAGGGGAAATGGCTGATTAAATGTGGGAAATTACTAGAGAATATTTTTTTCATTAAATACGAAATTAAATGGCTTAATAAATGTAAATTTAATGGCCCCACATTTTTGAATGGGGTGAAAACTCTACAGGAATTTGAGTTTTTCATTTGGTGGATGGGCCAAAGTTTAAACTGAGATCCATAATATAATTTTGAGCATTGGAACACTAAAAGTTATTTTTTTATAGATGTGAAATGAGGCTTGAAAGGTGTCTTAGAGGTTTCAGGAGCATCCCGAGAGTTCAGGACCCAAAATGGAAGTTTTGGAGAAAACAACCCTAGATGTATGGTTAGTACTAACCGTGCGACTCAACCATGCAACCAGTTTTGTTAAGGAAATTGGTTTATTAAACTATGCAACATCTCCCAGACAACCATGTGGGCCTTAAAGGGTTTTAAACAGTTTGTAGAAATTGTGCACCTAAGGTTGCATGACCGTGCAAGACACCTACAATAAATTACAAAAGTGAAATGCAGGTAATGTGAACAGTTTTTCTAACCAATCACCTATCCATGTGGGGTAGGGGTTTTTGGGAAGTAAATCCCATAGGGTTGGCACATGGTTGGCAAACCGTATGAAGAAATTATGTGGCTTAGAGGTGCTTGGGACAATGACACCACAATGTTGGTTCATGTTTTTCCTAACTGAGAAGCCTAAACATGCACCTCTTAAAAAGAGGAAATTTTACCATTTTCCCCCTCCAATCTTAAATGGTATTTTTACCCCATTTCCAACCTCACTTCTCCCAAAAACCCTCCACACACGACCTACTCTTCCCCCTCTTCCATGGATGCATATCCTCCATTCTTAGTCTAATTTGATCATCATTAGATGCGTTGGAACCCTAGAGGTAAGTCTAACACTCCTCTTGCCTCCTTTCTTTGTTTATCTCATGGTATTGGATGATGTTTCCATATGAGCTCATATGCCCTATTTTCAGGGAATTTATCCGATTCTTCAATTTCTATCATTTCAACTCGAATCAGAGCCCAATATTGGATGAGTGAACCATCCTTGGTTTAATGTAGGTGGTCTACAGATTCTACCTTAAAGTATTGTATGTTTATAAAATGTGTTGTGCTGATCTCCATACCCTATGCATGTCTCCTCTAAAACATGAAATTAATTATGTAAATGCTAATGCTTTAAATCACATACTCATAGTGCACTTAATCGCACCATTAGAGGTTGTCTACCTCGACTCGAACCACCCTTTGGGGTGTATTTCTTATATTCCCCTTTTGAAGTGTGATTACTTATCTCTTATTAATTTTGATGGATAAATGGAATTAAATTATCTATAAGTGATGTGGAAGACACACTTAGTTTTGACTATTCTTTTATATTATGGTTCGATTATCCTTTATAAATAATATGTCTAAATTGATTTAAATGAATCATTGTATGACATTTATAGTTACATGGCCTTCTTTATTACTTATAACTAAATTGACAAATGGAACAATCAGGACGAATCATGTCTATTTAGGCATGGATAATTCTTGTGGCCTATGATATACATGTTTTACATGTATGGTGCCAACTGTTTATGGATGGTTCACTTGGAGCTTAGTACTCCTTACTTTATTCTTGGTTTATTCTTTACAAATGATGTGACTAAGAAGGTTTAAATGAATCATTACTCCTTGAGTGAACCTTGAATTCCCAAGTAGGGATGCATTGGACGGGATCATGGGGAAAATGAAATAACACTACACCTTGAGTGATACTTGGGTTCCTTTTTATGGAATGCCTTGGTTGAGGGATCATAAGACTAATGAGATTACTTTATACTAGATTATTATTGAGAGACCTTGGTTAGGGGTGTTAGAAAGAATGATTCACACCCCCTTTATCTAGGATTTTATACATGACCTTTCACATCATTTGGGGTTGTTGGACATGACGTTTCATGCTCCTTGATTAGGATGTTGGATGTGATGCTTCACATCATTGATTAGGATTTTCAGGAATGGCTCTCTATATCCCCTGTTCAGATATTTGGTATTATACCCCTTCACAAATATGATGTCCTTATTATATTATCATTCATCAAAAACTTTTGGGCATAACATTCCTTATTTAAAGTATGAGACTTGTATGATATCCTTATGTGGATGTCTGGTCCCTAAGCCTTTGGTCCTTGTTGATGTATATATATTTTTGTGTGTGTGTGTGTATTTGATGGAATGTTCAGAGATAGTTAGGTCGAGGCCTAAATAGGTATGGCTGGTCAGGTGTTCTATGAGGAACCTGAGCCTGACTTGATTACATTTATTTATTCACTACTTATTTATTATACATGCATGCTACTTTATTTTATACTCATGAACTAGATTGCATTAGACACCGTTAGTGGTGGCCTAATGATTTTTACTCACATTTTATTTGGGTTATCGTTTAATACCCAGATAGACCTCTTGGTTGCAGGACAAGATCATGGATTATGCTTCCTTGTTGTTTCTCTTTATGGATGATGACTTGACATGGAGCTGTGGGCCGAGAATTTACTCAGGCTACCTATAGGAGTTGGGATATTTTATTTAATTATTCAGTTATGATTCTATCCCCATTGCATGTATTACCTATTTTATGTTGACTACCTTATATTTTTTAGCATAGTATGTTAATGCATGGATGGTTTTATTTTTCATTGGACATTTATTATTACCTTTTAGTTATTATTATTTTCCCATGTATTTCATTTCTTATTACTTACACTAATTTATCTATTATTCTTCTTATATATTTATTAATGATCCATAGGGTATAGTCTGCTCCACTGTACCACCTTTAGAACCTCGCTGCTAGTCGGTAGCTTTTGGCGTATGAGGAGGTGCGCTTGAAGCCACGTGACCAACCAGCACGGGGCACCATTTTAGTGGATCCTGGATCATGATGTTACAAGTGGTATCAGAGTTTATTTTTTACTTTGTATTACTATTTTGGTATGATATGCAGGAGACTAGGAATGTGTTAGCACTTGATAAATAGGCCGTTTTTTGGTCCGGCCAACCCACGTATGAGGGAAAGACCAAGTTGTGTGAGATGGGATTATGTTCATGATGGTTTGTTATTACAATTTATTATTATTTCACCTTAAGTGATTGATGTTATTTTGTTGGTTATTGATTTATGGGATTTACCTCTTAGATCGGTATGTAAAGAGACAAGATGTGTTCATGCATCATTTATGGAACATAAGATTCACATGTCATTATCATGCTTATTTATATACCATGATTGAGTGATATGTGTTTTATTTATCTGTACCATGTTTGGGCGATTATTTAGGTCTTGTCCCAGGAAATATGCGACCTCTCCTGTGGCATCTCATTCCCATCCCCCCCCCCCCCCCCCCACGCCTCCTCTCCCGGAAATCCCGCTGGAAGGTCTATCTTGTCGTCGGGTGGATGGGTTTTCGGAGTTGATTTTTCTGGAAGCAGCCTTTTCGGAAGCTTCAAATCTCAACTTCAGTGGATATTGGTGGCTCTTTTTGGGCGGGCTCTTCCCCCTCTTCCATTGTTTTCTCAGCTGGTTGAATCCCTAGATTTAAAGGCCCCAGCTTGGATCTCGCTCCTCAATCGGAAGGCATTTTGCATTGTTCTGGATTCCATAGATGACTTTCTGACTACCTGCGCCTTTCCCCCACTCTCATTTGGTTCCTAGTGCTTTTCCCTCTCCAGGTGGTTTCTGAGTGCGTATTTAGGACTGGACTCTCCAAAGGCGGTTGTGTGGCTCAATTTTTCGGGTCTACCTCTCCCCTTTAAGAACCCTTCCTTCCTCCAAGATATTGGTGATTTGGTGGGCTCGTTTTTATGTGTTGATGCTCGAACGACTGGGCTTACAGATGCGGCCATGGACAGAATTTGTGACGAAGTGGATTTTTCTGGTTCCCTTCCTAACCGTCTTCTGCATGAGGCTAGTGATAGCTTCTCATAGTGTCAAAAGCTTTACCCCTCGTCCCAGGATAGATTCTGCAGTAAGTGTTAGCTTCAAGGACATTCCCTCGAGGTATGTAGGAAGTCTAGAAGGGGCTCCTCTGATGGCAGGCGCTCGGTTCATCCTGATCCCTCTTCCTCCCAGAAGTCAACCTCCCACGCTGGTGGTTCTGTGGCAAAAGGATTGATCACCAGTCAGGTTGTTTTTGCGCCGGAGGCTGGTCTTATGTTGGCTGATCCTTCCTCCCTGATCCCTCTGCCCCCTCCGGCCTTGCCTATTGTGGGGGCCACTCCCAAATTTAGAAGTCATCTGGGGTGAAGAAACTTCTCTCGGCATCAACTTGGTGCGCATCTTCCTTGGTTGGCAGCCAACCCAGCCAGTACAGCAGGCTTCATGGACCTGCAGCACGCGGTGGGAGGAAGTCTCAGGGGTAGATGAACCACCCCACCAACCGGAGAAAACCCTTGTAGTTGATCTCTCTATTTAAATGGGATTGAATCCCTTTGTAAGGATGTAATTTTGGTGATCCTACACCAGAGAGAATGAATAGAAACCGGCTTGTTTCTCCTGTGCATGTAGGCTTCAAAGCCGAACCATGTTAAATCTCCGTGTTGAACTATTTTGATTGCTTTTTGTGCGTTCTGGTTGTCACGCACCTCTGTTGTGCCCTAACAAGTGGTATTAGAGGTGAGTCGGAGCGAGTGGAGTCGAGATTGCGAGGCGGCAACAAATTTTCCGGTGACCAGAAAATTGAAAGTGTCCAGAAAATTTTTTCAAGCCTAGATTTGTGAAGAGGACGGCGAGACGATTCCAACGGCATAATCGGCAAAAAAAAACAGAGTTGAAACGAGCCCGATAAACTCAGTCAAACTTTGGTCAAAATCACAGGTGAACAGTACCCCGTGCCGGAGAAGACGACACTGTTCATGCTGCCGGCGACAATTCCGAAGAGATTCCGGCAGGTGCTCCGGTGTGCCACGTTAGTGCCACGTCATCGCCACGTCAGCAGACGATCTGGACCGTTGATTTTGTTTTAGAGAACTCTCAGCCAATCAAACTCCATTTTCGGCGATCCAGGAGTTGATTCATTTCGAACGCATCTGTACGATTAGTTTTTCAAAATTCTCACTTCATCAGGTGGTTTCAGAAGGGTGTGGCATCAATGGTGGTGATTGCGTTTTTCGACAACGACGATGGTTGGTGGTGGAGCACTACCAAGATTTGAGATCGAGAAGTTCGATGGTCGAAACAATTTCGGCTTATGGAAAAACACGATGAAAGATCTTTTGGTGTAGTAGGGCATGATCAGACCATTGATCGGAGAAAAGCCCGAGACAGCCAGTAAAGATGATTGGGAAGAACTCGAGATGCGGGTCGTCAGCACAATTCAACTATGTCTGAAAAATGAGGTAAAGTACTCGGTGTTGGACGAGATCTGGAAGAAATTGGAGCAGCAGTATATGGAAAAGTCGCTCACCAACAAATTGTTTTTAAAGAAGAAATTGTACCAGTTGCGCATGGATGAGAGAACGAATTTATTGGATCATACCAATGAATTCAACAAAATCCTTACCCAGTTATTGGGGCTTGGTGTGAAGATTGGAGCGGAAGATAAAGCGCTTTTTCTTTTATCATCCCTACCAAGCTCATTTGATGGGTTTGTGACTGCATTGCTCATGGGGAAAGAGACATTGAAGCTATACACAGTGATGACGTCATTTCAAGATTCAAAGGCATTCTGAAGACCCGTGATGCATTCAGACGAGCAAATCATGGTGATGTGAGATGATCAACATGGGAGGAGCTGAGATCGGCAGTCAGGAGGTAAAAAATAGCGGCCAAAATTCATGGGGCATGATCCTAGAAAAATCACCTATTTCTGGTGCGAGAAAAAGGGTCACTATAAAAGTGATTGTGGAGAGCGCAAACGGTACGTTGTTGGGAAGAAGAAAGTTGAAGAGGAGGATGCAAACATCATAGAATTATCGGCAGATGATGAAGTCTGTGTGACAATGGGAAGTTTGCACTCAGATGAGAGAATTGATTGGGAAGAAGTGCAGTGTCATTACTGCAAAAGATACGGGTACATGAAGTGAGAATGTCGATTTCTAAAAAGGAAGAACGAGCAGGCTCAAAATACAAAAGAAAACGGATGGGTTTTGGATTCGGGGAGCTCGACACACATATGTACGACGAGAGGTACATTTGATACTTTTCAGCAGGTGCGAGACTCGGTGAGACTTGGTGATGGGTCAACATGCGAGGTTCGAGGAGTCGGGATGGTGAAATTGAAGACACTCGATGGAGGAGTTCGTAAACTGGTTGACGTGGAATTCATTCTGAGGATGAGGCGGAACCTGATATCATTGAGTAAGCTCGATGCGAAAGGGTTCAAGATTTCCATAGCAGGTGGAGTGTTGGAAGTCTCACGCGGGGATGTAGCGAAGATTACTGGGAAGGAGTCCCAAGGGTTGTATCATTTGATGAGGATCATAGTCAGCTCGAGCTCGATTGAAGATGGTGAAAGTGCCACATCATCTGGCGTGAAGAAACATATTCGATTTGCTGATGAAGTTTTCAACACCTGCAAGGAGACTCCTGGTCTGGATTCTACCCCAAATTGATCGTGAGTGGGAGATTTGTGGGGGTCACTCCCAAATTTGGGAGTCATTTGGGGAGAAGAAACTTCTGTCGACAACAACTTGGTGCCCATCTTCCTTGGTTGGCAGCCAACCCAGCCAGTACAGCAGGCTTCATGGACCTGCAGCAGGCGGCAGGAGGAAGTCTCAGGGGTAGATGAACCGCCCCATCAACCAGAGAAAACCCTTGTAGTTGATTTCTCTATTTAAATGGGATTGAATCCCTCTATTTATAAGGGTGTAATTTTGGTGATCCTTCAGCGGAGAGAGTGAATAGAAACCGGCCTGTTTCTCCCATGAATGTAGGCTTCAAATCCGAACCACGTTAAATCCGTGTGTTGATCCATTTTGATTCTGTTTTGTGTGTTCTGGTTTCCACGCAACTCTGCTGCGCCCCAACACCTATGTTCCCCCATTTGGCCCTTACCCCTCCTCCTGAGGCTCTCAAGACCAAGATCTCCTCTCTAGGTTGTTCCATTGTGTCTTATGTCCCCAGGTCCCCCCTCATCCACCCTCCCCCTTTCAAAAGGCCAAGCTGGTATTTTTTATTCTATTCCTAATAGAGTCTCTATTCATGCCAATGCCATTCTCGAGGGTGTTCTAGAGGATAAGGAGGCGTGGGACTCTGTTTCCTCATTGAGCCAGGAGAGTGCCCCTGGGCTTGATGGCTTCCCAGGGTCCTTCTTTGTTAGTGCCTGGAGTGTGGTTAAGGATGATCTTGTCAGTGTTGTCCAAGATTTTTTCAATGGGGATAGCCTTCCCCGGGTAGCTAGTGCTACTACCATTATTCTCATTCCAAAAGTTCCAGATCCCTCCTCTATTTCTCAGTTTCAGTCTATTAGTCTGTGCAACTTCACCTACTAAGTGCTTGTCAACATTATTAATAGAAGGATCTCTCTGTTTTTATGTTGTTGGGTTTCATAGGAGCATCATGCTTTTATTTATGGAAGATCTATCCAAGGGGCCATTAGGCTTTCCTAGGAGCTGATTGGTGACATTAATAAGAAGGTTCAGGGTTCTAATATAGTGGTTAGGGTGGATATGGATAAAGCTTATGATAGGTTGGAATGGTCCTTTGTTATTCGTGTTATGAGATGTATGGGCTTCTCTGAGAGGGTTATTGAAATTTTATTTCGGTGTTTCAGCTCCTCTTGGTTCAATATATCCTTCATGGGTAGTAATTGTGCCTTCTTGAAACCCGTTAAAGGCCTCAGGAAAGGTGACCCCCTCTCTCCCAGTATTTTCATTCTTACTCAGGATGCCTTGAGTAGGCGGGTCAATGCCTCATTGCAGCATGAGTTGATTATCCCCTACCATTGCGGACCTCATGCCCCTCGTGTGTCACACCTCCTTTTCATCGATGACCTCATCTTCTTCATCAATGGGTGTAGCTCCTCCATCAGTAGTTTTAATAGAAATTTGGAATATTATACCTTTTTGAGTGGGAGAATTGTTAATCGTGACCAGAGTGGGGTCTTCATCCCATCCTCATGTCTGGAAAGACGTAAGGCTAATATTGAATCCAGGCTAGATATTTTGTGCATGGGTTTTCCTATGACCTATTTGGGTGCTCCCATTGCTCCGAGAAGGATCCACATTTCCCACTTTGAAGGTATGGTCAACAAGATTATTAATCATATTATCAACTGGAAGAATAGGTTCTTATCCTTTGGTGGTAGAATCACTCTTTTCAACTATGTGTTGTCCTCCATCCCCATGCATATTATTTCCTCTTTAAAGGTTCCCAAGTCCATTATCAGCAAAATTGAGAGCACGTTGAACACATTTATATGGGATTCCCATGGGGAGGGAAAGTTCTGGTGGGCCTCTTGGAGCAAGATTACTAATCCAATTGAACATGGAGGGATTGGTGCTAGAGATGTTAGGCGGGATATGTAATTCCTTTAGGGAAATCTTTCATGGGAGGTTTTTGAGGGCCAGTCCTTGTGGGAATGTTTCATTAGATAGAGGTATGATTTTGGCTCTAGGGTGAGTGGAATATCTCCTTATCAACTTTGGAAGTCTTTGAGTGTTCACATTCCTACCCTTAACACCCATTCCTAATGGATCTTGGGATGAGGGAGGTCAATTCCAGGCAGTGTGATTGGGGGGTGGGGTTCTAGACATTCCAACATGTTTTCGATATCTCAGTTAGGGAGTCCATATTCCATCCATCCTTTACCAAAGATGTTCTTGATCCCACTCAGCAAGAGACCTTCGATAGTATTTATCTAGATGAATCCCCTGATCGCTGTGTTTTTTTTGGTGTGGCGAGTGGAAGGTTTTCAGCTAAGGCCTATAGGTAGGTTATGAATATACAGCCAGGTAGTGATCCTTGGGATCTTCATCTCTGGTGCAAGGAAATTCTTTCCAAGCTTAACTTTATCCTGTGGAGAATTTTCCACCATGCACTTCATACTGATCTTGCCATCAAGCGCAAGGGAGTTCATTTGGCATCAAAATGCATGTGATGTTTGTCCCATGATGAATAATCTTCACTACACCTTTTCTTCCAAAATGGATGGGTGGTCCTTATCTAGATCTTTCTAGATGTGTTCATGTGTTTCATACCTGTTGTGGACTCTACTGACTCTTTCCTTCAAAGATGGTTTTGTGGATGCATTGGTAACTTGTAGGAGGAAAAATCTTGGGCTGATCTTTTGGCCGTGGGCTATTGGTCTCTTTGGAAGGTCTGGAACTAGTCCAGGCACGGATCTAAGATACCCCCCTTGGTGATCATGGTGCGAGCCAAGTGCTTAGAGGAAAAGATGGTAGGTCTATTGAAGTAGGGGGATGTCTCTCCCTACTTAGGGTGTTTTCAGTCTGCCTACTGCATTCCAGTTGTGGCCAGACCCCATGTTATTGGGCAGTGGATTTGTTGGGCTCCTCCTACCAGTGGATTGAAGCTCGATACTGATGGATCATGTGATCAAGTATTCATGCGTGGTGGCGGAGTTGTTCTTGACTCTTCTGGATCGGTGTTTTATACCTTTAGTGCCTACTTTGGCCCTAGTAACTTTCTCAAGGTAGAGGTGAGGTCCATGCTTAGTGGACTTTCCTTATACAGGTCTAGGAATATTGCCCTGTCCTTGGTGGAGTCAGATTCCAAGATCATTTCAAGCTCTCTCACAGGCAAATCTCTCACCCCATGTCCCATCTTGTACCTAATTTAGGAGTGTAGGTCATTTCTTTCTGGTGATATAGAGATATCGCACATCCATCATGAAGGCAATTATGTGGCAGAATAATTGGCCTTGATGGCTACCCCATAATGTACTCTCATTGAATTTTCTCTCCTGGATCCTTTCCTTATGATGGTATGTCTCATGTGATTGGGGATGCTCTCGGTATCCATTTCTATCACCCCCATGATTTTGTGATCTTTTCCCCTTATTAATAAAATGCATCTATTGAGTTGGCAAGGTAACCCTACCTAGGGAGTGTTAAAATTATGATGAACTGGCTATAAAAGGGTTACACTTAAATGTGATTCCAATTGTAATTTATAAATCATTGACACCATAAATAGGGAATGGATTCTCATATAATTGAACCCATGATTGACATGATGGGACCCTAGTAGGTTGCCTTTATTTTTATATGGCTTGGCATTTTACCTCATGGGGGTGTGATCATAACAAAATATGGATGGGTATTTAGAGTTTTGGTAGCCACTTATACGGTGTTACATATAAATGTATGGTGTCATATTACTAATACCATCCCCTTCAATTGATAAAAGATTTTTTTTCTACTTTTGAGATTTATTTATATGGGGTGTTAGTTAATTAAAATGAAAATTACAACCTAAAGGGTGATTTTCTCTATAGCATGGAATTGAACTTTTCTTTAACTGAGCCATGTTGGGAAAACTTATGGACAAACATATGACGATTTAAAAGAAAATTATGAGATGATTTTCCTAATGTCGCATGCCATCATCTAGCTAAAGTGTTAAGTATAGTTTGAAAAACATTTTCCTTTATAATGGAAACTTGACATTACAAATGTCTGAGCCACTTTAATGTTTAAAATAAATGTGAAACCATGAAATGACTTAGATAAAACCTTTAATGGTTTTGATGTATTAAACCCTCTTATAATGGTTGGATTTAGTTTTTCCTTGAGAGTTGACTTGGATGGGAACATTGTCATTTCCCATAGGTTTTAGTATCCCTTTTATGTTGTGTTTGATCTAAAGGATAAGTGGTAGATCCTTATGATCTTTTTGGTGTGACTCTGGTTTTAAAAGTCGATGCCTTATGCAAAAATTAGGGGCTAGCCCGGTTGAGGTAACCCCCTTGGAAACATGAAACCATTAGATTTTCAATCCAAGATTCTAAGCATGGTGAGTGTTATCCATTTGGTCAGTTGAGTTAGGTAAGACTCATATATAGTGAAAAGATTCCCCCAGGTAACCGTATGGTAATTTGAATCTAGAGGGCGTATTTCCATATACAGATACCTGGTGAGTGTTATCACTTTATCATTTTATGTTGATGTTGTAACCCTCCAAGGATCACTTCCTTATGAGGATGCTCATAGAGGACTAGGTTCTGGTAGGTATATGCTTAGAAGGTGATGTCGTTACTCTTATGTTGACTGGTTAACCCATGTAGGATGATGGTATTTTTACCTTGTTTCTAGTTGTACCTCTTTTAGGGAGATTTTTTAGGCATGTTAGATATAATTTGATAGATTCCCTTAAGTGTAACATGGTTATCATGTGAGATACCTTAGGTCTATGAGGAATACCTATAGACCCTTAGTTTTTACTCAGACCCAAGTGGGTCAGTAGTGAGCTTGGTTATATGTTCAATATGAGACCGATGCATAGGAGGTGATCAAAATTTTCAATTTAGGTATGGGGATGCCTGCAGTTTTAGAGGAAGTACCTTAAGTGTTGGAGTAATGAGACTAGCCTTGATGGACAGGACTATTAGGGAGTTTGGCCTAGCTGACCAGTGGATGTGTTTTTGGTGTTGTGAATTCTGAAATTACATCATTAATTTGGTGGTTATTCGATAAATCCTAGAATGGTTAGGTGCTTGATTTTGAAGAGGAGTTCCACAAGAACTTCCAACATAATGAAACTGATGTCCTGGGTAGAATGGTCATCTTGGACTTGTTAATGGATGACTCATGGGAGTGTGATTCAAATATTGAATTGGGTTATACTGGATTATACACCTATTTATGAATGAAATGATTAGTTCATAACAGATGCACATGTAAAATGGTGGATTTCCCATTAATGATAATCTTAAATTCTAAGGATCAATACACACGTCTTCAGATAGGAACATCCAACGACACATAGAAATGTGGATTTCCCATTAATGGGAATGTTCTCACAACCTCTTGTCTTAGATATTACCAAGGGTGAACACCATGAGAAGGTGTATCAATGTCTTAGGATCCTTCTACCCCTAATAGATTGTATTGTCGATGTTCCATCAGAAAATATCATTCATCCATAGAACAAGGTTCAAGAATAATGTCGTGGCACCTTTAGGTTCTCATCATAGTGGAGAACAGTTATAACCATTCAGCGTGACATATATTCTAAGAACATTATTACATAAAAATATCATGTATAAGGATAATAAATATATGATATAAAAATTTATTTAATTAATAAAAACATATAATCAAGTACTAAACAAGTTGGTTCTAGGGAACCAACTACAACATATTCCTAGAGAAGGTATCAGACCTATAGTATCTTGTAACAATCCAAAGATGTTGGATTGGGATTATGTTGGTGTTCATGTTGTAACATGGTAACTAAAATGAATAGGGGATTGTTTAGTTAGGAGATGTCATTGAAAATTGGTTATGGGCTTTGGTGAACATGCTTGAAACAATATCCTGTTCCTGGGATTAAAGGTGTTGGGATCTAGTTATGGTGATGTGTCCATTGTTGAAGTTGATCTTTCTCAGAATTAGTCACCCATAGGTTATTTGGATTATTTTCTCTCTATAATTTGGATATGATTGGTGAGGAACCACATCAAACATTCCATTGGTGAGATAAGTGTAGTGTAAAGGTCATCTAAACCTTTTTAAGGAAAAGATGATGCGACCAAGCTAAGTTGGGTTGGTTGGAATCTGATTGTCTCAGTCAAATAAAGGACCGAGAGTAGAGTCCTCATGTGTAACAAGTTAAGAACATGTTGGAAACACCATAGGTTGGATTATGGTAGAGATGATGATGAGATTGGGTCTCAAGTTTTATGGTCTTGGGTAAGCATTATCTCGTTGATTCTTGTGTAGATATGATCGTTGGCTCAGGTTTTAACGGCTTAAGTGTCATGTATTTAAAGCGATGATTAGAGGTGTGTTGGGAATTTGGAAATGCAATGTGGCTGTTTGAATGGGAATTCATGGCCCAGGTAGGTCAAGTGATATTCTGTTATTCCCCAAGGATTCTCAGGGATGAGAAGTTATAAGGTGGGGAGGTTGTAGCATCCCATATTTTGGAATGGGATGACAACTCAGAAGGAATTTAAGTTTTTCATTTAATGGATGGAGTAAAGCTTAAACTGAGCTCTAGAACATAATTTCAAGCACTATATTACTTAAAAGTGTTGTTTTTTGATGTATAATGAGTCTCGAAAGGTGGGTACAAGGTTTTGGGAGCATACCAAGGGTTCGATACCCGAAATAGAAGTTTTAAAGTAAAAAAAACCAGGCACACGGTTAGCGCATGATTAATACTAACTATACAGCTCAACCGTTTATCTTGTTTTTTTAAGGGACATAGCTTTTTTAAACCGCGCGACATTTCCTAGACAAACATATAGGGCTTAGAGGGTGTCACACAATTTTTAGAAATTGTACGCCTAAGGTCACATAGCTGTAAAAGATACCTGTAATAAATTATAGAGTGAAAGTGAATGTCTTGCACATGGTTTGTTTAATTGTGCGCCTAGCTGTTCTGAATAGGGGGATCTTGGGTAGTGAAGCCCGGACGACTGGTGCATAGTTAGTAAACCATGTGATAAAAACCATGTGGCATAGAGGTGTTCGAGACAGTGGAACTACATGGTTGGTGTGTGGTATGTCTAATTATACATCCTAACTTTTCACCTCTTAAAAAGGGGAAAATTATCATTTTCCCCTCTAACCATAAATGGGGTTTACCCCCATTCCCACCCTCACTTCTCCCAACATCCCACCGCATGTGCCCTCCTCTTCCTCCCTCTTCCATGACTGTATCTCCTCTATTATTAGTCCAATTTTATCATCATCTAAAGGGTTGGAACCCTAGAGGTAATTATAACACTCCTCTTGCCTCTGTTCTATGTTCATATCACTGTATTGGATGTTATTTTCATGAGATCATATATACCCTATTTTCATAGAATTTTTATGATTCTTCGATTTCTCTCGTTTAAACTTGAATCAAATCCTGATATTGGATGAGCAAAGAATACTTGGTTTAAGGTAGGTGGTCTATGGATTCGTCCTTAAAGTCTACCATGTTTATAAAACGATTCATTATATTGCATACCAGACCCTCCGTGTGTCATCTCTAAAATGTGAAATTAATTAAGTAAATTCTAATGCTTTAAATCACATAATCTTAATGCACTTAATTTCATTGTTGTAGGTTGTCTACCTCAACCTAAACCTCCCCTTGGGGTGTGTTTCTTATATGACCATGTCCTCTACACCATGGTTATGTAATTAAACCCCCCTTTGAGGTGTGATTATTTGTCTCTTATGAATTGTGATGGATAAATAGAATTAAATGATCTATAAGGGATGTGGATGACACACTTATATTTGATTATTCTTTTATATTATGATTGGGTTTTCCCTTATAAATAAGATGACTAATTTTATTTAAATGAATCATTATATGGAATATATATTTTCATGGCCTTCTTTATTCCTTATAACTGAATTGAAAATAGAACGAACGTGATGATTCGTGTCTATTTCGATAGGGATAATTTTCATGGCTTGTGATATAATTTTTTTTCATGTATGGTGCCAATATTTTATGGATGGTTCACCTGGACCTTATTACTCCTTACATTATGATTAGTTTATTCTTTAAAAATGATGTTACTAAGTAGGTTTAAAGGAATTATTATGTCTTGAGCGAACCTTGGATTCTTAAGTAGGAATGTTAGGCTCGTGGTTCAAATGAAATTACACTGCACTTTGAGAGATACTTGGGTTCCTTTTTAAAAAATTCCTTGGTTACAGGATCATAGGTCAATTGATATTACTTTATACTAGATTATTGTTTAGATACCTTGGTTAGGTTTTTTGGATAGGATTCTCCACACCCCCTTAGTCTAGGATGTTAAAAATGGTGTTTCACACCACTTTGGGTTATTGGACATGATGTTTCACACCCCTTGATTAGGATGTTTGACATGAAGATTCACGTAATTGATTGGGATTTACAGGAATGACACTATGTATCCCTTGTTTAGATACTTGAGCTTATACACCTTCACAAATATGAGATCCTTATTATATTATCATTCATTGGAAACTTTTGGGAATATCATCCCTTATTTAAATTATGAGACTTATATGATATCCTTATATGGATGATTTTTTCTTAAGCCTCAGGTCATATTTCGTTCATGTTTGTGTGTGTGTGTCTATATATATATACATGATGGCACATTTAGTGATAGTCTGACCAAGTCCAAAGAAAGTATGGTTGGCCAGGTGTCCTATGATGAACCTGAGCCTAACTTTATTACATTTATTTATTCACTGCTTATTTATTACACCTGCACACTGGTTTATTTTATACTCATGGATTGGATTGTATTAGACACCATTGGTGGTGGGATATTGATTTTTACTCACACCCTATCTTGACCATCGTTTGGTACTCAGGCAGACCTCTTGGTTGTAGGATAGGACCATGGATTATGCTTTCTTGTTGTTTCACTTTATGGAATAGAACTTTACATGGAGTTGGGAGTCGAGCATGTACTCAGGATTCCTACATGAGTTTGGGTTTTTATTTAATTATAATTTTATAATTCTATCCCTACAATATGTATTACCTATTTTATGTTGAATACCTTATATTTTTTTATAGCATGTTCATGCATGTATGGTTTTATTTGGATTTGGATGTTTATTATTACCTTTTAGTTATTATTATCTTTCACTGCCTTTCATTTATTATTACTTCCACTGATTTTTATGTTATTCTTATGCTCTATTTATTACTAATCTAGAGGGTATAGTCTCTCCACTCTACCACCTTTGTACATTTGTTACTAGTCAGCAGCCTCCGGCATACAGGGAGGCAAGTTTGATGCCATGTGACCAACCAACTCAGGCATCGTTTTAGTGGCTCCTAGGTTGGGACGTTACAGTAAACATGGTTGTAAAATGAATTTGGGAATGACATAAGGGTTTGATTAATTGGGTGGTTGTAAATGCTTATAGTGTCTTTTTTGTGTGTAGAAGTGGGTTAGTTGGTGATGATACAGTTGGCAGTGATAGTAGTATGTGGCGATGGTAGTTTGGTATTGATGGTGGATAGTGATGATGTTTTATTGATGAGAACCCTTTATGTCGAGTTCGTGTTCAGGTATATATATATATATATAATTTATTTTCTTGTGATTTCTTTACACACCCCACCCAAGTTGGATATCATTACCAATGCCCAAATGTCTTGGGTTCCATGTATTTTCCCCAATATCTATGTTGGCGAGGGCAGATGGATGACTATCCCCTATTCCTCTCTCTCAATTTTGGCATAGTATATAGAGGTATTGGTATTCGTTGGGGTTCATGCATGGTAAGAGGAGGGCATGAGGTTGATTTCATTCATGTTCATGATACCCTATTGATGTGCCTGATTTGTGTATACTTTTTCCAACATTTTATTAAGTATACAAACATGTTTTCACTGGATACATATTATTTTGTGGATAAAATGATTTATTTTGGTTTTCATGGTGATTTTCACACGTTTTCTAGCCAAAGTCACAAATTAGGAATGATCAAAATGAAAATAAAGATATACACAGTGTGTGATTTATAAACACACACTCTGTACCTGTGCCCTTACATGGATCGACCAGCCCGAGTACACGCCCATGTAGATGAACAGAGACAACACGATGTGTAATCCATGTTCACATGATATTTATTACCTTCTAGAAGAAGTTGGTGTTTGAAACAGAATCTAAAAGCCATGTGGGGAAGTTCTACACACCCTGTACCACACCAACCGACCGCCAATGCGTCAAAAGTCAATGGGCGGCTCGACAAATCACCTACCAATGGAGAATCCAAAGAAAACCAAGTTGAATAATGTACATGGTGTGTACTTTTGAGTACAATCTGTGTAATATAGTTTTCTATAAATATGAGGGTATCCCTCCGAGTTCAAGTTGGAAAATCTAGGGGAAGGTGATTTCGCTCTGTTATTCGACCTCCCTCAGATCCAAATTTGAGTTTTATTTCTGTTTTTATTTTTGTTCTAGCGTAATTTATTCTTCTCCTTGTTCCTATCTTCATCCCATATCCATGGTAAGGATTGATTCTCAGCTCAATACGCACACTATGACCATGGTCATAAGAGGGTGATTTTCTTATGTTGGGATTGTAATAAAGTTATCTGTACTTTTTAATTGAAATTATGAATTGTTGATTTTATTGAGGATTCTAGTTTATAATTCATTTATTGATTCAATTACAAATCAAATGTTGGTGTTGTGTTGGACCAAGAACAATGCCAACAGCAAAAACTAGAGGAGTTGCAGTGGGAGAATCCATGACCATTGGGTGAGTCTATTGTCTCTTGCTTTAGGGGTTAAGAACTTGAACACATTTTGAGTATTTAATACTAGACCAAGGAGCTAACCTTTAAATACCTAATTTTTTGTTTTCAGACCAAGAAATGACAGTTAAATTGAATCCACCTGGTAAAAAAATTTGTTTATAATTTTAATACTAAGGAATGAAAATTGCAATAAAAAAATCAAATTGCAACCCTGACACGCCTTTCTTCTATTTGTTATATTAATTATTCTATTTTAATTTTATTTTCAAAAATAATTCTGTTGTTTCATTCACGTTCCCTTTAATGTTTCATCTAGATAATTGACTATGACTTTTCAACTTGCACTGATCCCATTGCTTCTTTGTTTTCCATGTGGGATCAACCCTGACTGCCGCTAACTACCTAGTTAGTCAGATTATAAGGGAAAAATAATAACTTTATATTTGAACAAACCTTGTGATGAGATCAGTATCAAATTATGGCACTGTTGTTGGGGATCAGTATAAAGCATCAGTGCAAGTTGAGTTAATGTTGGTTTACCCAAAATTTCTCCTTTTCTCTTCTTGTTTCTTTTTCTTGGGAACCTCAACCCCACATCTCATGGATTATTATCTGACTGGGGAATAGTATAATACACCTAGGGAGGATTTTTATCTTCATAATCCAACACTATTGTACTCATACCTGGAATATTATTATCTATACATGGATGATGGGTTCCAATATGAGCAAAACCCATGTACATTATTTACCCCACCCATCTATTATTCTCCCCCAGAACCATCTTTGGGTAATACTGAAAAGTTATTTTCAATGATGGAGGCCTTTACCACATGTCAGTTGCACCAAACCTAAAGGTTGGTTCGACTTGGAATTATGGAAGAGAAGCTCTCTGAGATAATTTCCAATTTGGATACTCTGGTTGAGTTTGAGGCTAGGTGTCTTGATCCTTTTTCAATTGAGGAGGCATGTAATTATGTGGGCCTCACTTTTAATTCACTTACAATTTCTGAAAATGACTTTTAAAGCAAAAATTTTGAATATGGGGACAAATCAAATCATGTTAAAACTAAATTCGATCAATTATTTTCTTATGATCCCTCAGTTGATTACATACCAACTTCAGAGGATGCCTATGATTATTTTAAGGTTTTTAGCATTACAAAGCAGGAATCTCAAGAGGTGGAAGATGTACAAAATCACACCAATGCACAAGACCACCTTCGGTATCTACTACCCATGGAGCAGGGCTACTGCAAGCCACCACCTAGACCACCTAAAGGTCAATAAATATGGTTAAAATATGAAGGCATCATACATATATGGTGGTTCGTACAATAAAATCCATATCTACCTTCAGATTACGGGTAAGTACTCATAACTCAGGTCAAGCCAGAGACCTAAAACAAAGGCACTTTTTGGGAGGCAACCCATCCACTCTCTTCTCTCTTATTTTCTATTTTTAATAAACACACCACATGTACTTCTTCTCTACACGTCATGTACCACTTCTTTCTTCTATTCAATTGTTTGAATAAAAGAAAAATGAGCCTACATATCGTGTGGACCTATATACACAACATGTAATTTTCTTTTTAATGTATATTATAATAGAAATTTTTGTATAAATAAATATTAATTAAGTTAATTGATAGGAATGAATCTTTTTTTGATGGTAAGGTTTCTGGATTGTATTCAATCCATCACCGATTCTAATCACTCTACACCTACCTTTGGTACAAGATTTTTTTAACCTATATTTTAAGTAAACAACATGTGAAATATTTTCAAAATAAAATAAAATATTTTAAAAATAAAATAAAACCAATTGTAGGGATTAATTGGCTAACAGGGTCATATTCCATGGATCCAAAATACCCAAGTTCGAGTCCTTTTAGCTAGTTCAGTTCCATCCCTTTTCACTTTAATAAAACCACATGACATGTATTTCAATAAACATCATGTGTTTCATGTTTTAAAAATAACTTAAAATGTTTTCAAAAATAAGAAATCACCCAAGGGTGATGTGGGCTGATTGGAAGAGTTGCAACCCAAAGTTCAAAAGACATGGGTTCGACCTTAGCTAATCTCCCTACATCATCTTAATCTTTCATAATTAAAACCACATGTCATGTGTTATTATTTTTTTCATGAAGTATAGCACCTATACTTTAAATATTAAAAGTAAATAAAAATGTGCAATACTACAACCTTCACTCCAATAGTTGAGTGCGTACATTTGGATTGGCCATTCGCTAGTTAGAATCATGCTCCAAGCACTAGACCAAAGGTTGTAGCTCTATTTTTCAAATTTTAGAAAACACAGAGTGTATTTATATGGTACACTATGTGTGTAGGTTTATTTTTCATTTGTAAATATTTATTTTATTTATTATTTTTAATTATTTAATAATTGTTATTATATAGTTTATTATAATAATTATAAATATTAATAGTAAATAAAAAAATATTACACAACATGTATAAATCGCATACACCATATACCCCGACTATAAAAGATGGGAAACCTAACCGGGATGAGTTTGTGTTTCACCCCTCTCCCCTATCTGTTTTATTCTTCTGAAGTGTTGCTCATATGCCGCTTCACCTCCCCACCTTGAATCCATCGATTTTATTCATTTTAGGCCACAAAATATTCCTAATTTCCATCATCAGTCCAGGTATGTTTCTTTTTTCCCTCTATTTCATTGTTTTACAATTGTTTATGGAAATTTTGGGATAGGGGTAGGCATTCAGCTGAACTCAGCAGTACACAGATTAAACTGAAGAACACATGTTGTATACTATAAGTACACGACCACACACACTCTTTCCCTAATTTCAAAAACACATGGTGTGTATGTTCGGTACACACCGTGTATAGTGACACTGCCCCAGTTTGAGAAAGAACTCATGTTCTGATCCCCAAACGAGTGGACTTCCCGTGTAACACACACAGTGTGTGTGTTCAACACACGTCATGTACCAATTTCTTAGTAGACTTGGACGTGTCATGAGTGTATACGGGTTCCATTCCCATGTTCTCTCACATGTCGTGTACTATCACACACACATGACATGTACATTATTTCTCCCCTCCCCCTTGGACGAATCTGTGTATGGGAACTTACACGACCAACACCCCATGTCTTTACACACGACATGTTCAACTTTCTACACACTATTTAATTACTATTTACCAAAAACATGCCTACTCGAAGTGTGTTTTCAGACTACACTAATTCACCACCTGGTCCCACTACACGTCGTGTACTCTGGATTTACACACCATGTACTTTTCCTTTTAGGGTTTCTCACTTTTCTTCTTTCCTTTTCATTTTCTTTTCTTTCATTATTTTATGTTATTTCCATTTCAGGTTGTGGAAAACGGAGATCAAGAGAGTGGGAAGCAGCCTGCACCTGCTGCTGATGGAGACTGATCCTATTAGATCCATGTTAGGAGGTCAATGACAACTTCTGTGAACAAGAAAGATCTCCCGATGTCAAAGCCTCCAGGTTTGAAGATGCTACCTCTGATCCCACTAGGATCGAAATCTTTTACATTCACTTCCAACCTAGTGGGAGCGACAACACCGACTTCCATAGCTACCGAGGCCCCCAGTACAACAGCTCATACTACTAGCGTGACATCCTCAGGGTCCCCTATTACATCTTCCATCACTTCCATGACTTTAGATCCACTCACAGTGGCAGCTAGTTCCCCTCCTCCCATCACCACTTATGTAGGCCCTTACACTACACTCGGACCATCTTCCTTCGTAGTTGAGGCACCACCACAGCCAACTCCGATAGTAGTTCAACCCCAGTCATACCCCTTACTAGTCTTTGATGAGCATTATCATATGGCAGATAGGTTGTGGAGAGTTTCACACCACACCATCCAACTGAACAGAAGATTACTAGACACTACCATTCCATAGTGACTGGTCGTCTGAGATGAGATAAATGAGTTCCTCGGGCACACACACTAGATTGACATGCTCTAGGAAGCACTCCTATATTCATAGATTTATTTTTAGAGTTCATAGCTACTTTTGAGTTCGATGGACCCATGTACCACCAAATTCCCACCGATACAGCTACTCCAGTCCAATACAAGTTGGGAGGATGCCATTTCTCACTGACTATGGATGATTTTGGTCGAGGGTGCAGATTTTACCCCCATCCAACCACCTCACCCCTATTTCTGCCCTCACCTGACCTGAGCACTCTGACCTTATTTCCATGTGGAAGGATCTTGATGGGCCTGACCATGAGTATACCCCCACCTCCCGAAAGATCACTCTCATTATTTCCCCTCCCCTCTATTTCATCCATCGTTGCTTCAGCACCATTCTTTTCCCTCATCATGAGGATATGGGTATCATGTCTGGCCATGACATGGGGCTCATCACCTGTATTGCTTGACATTATTACCAATACCTCCCTTTTTTTGTTTCCTCCTATTTACACTCCATGATCCATGGTTGTCAGGGAAATATGAACGGAGGATTCTATGCCACTAGGTTGGAACACTATTTGGGGTGTTTGAACCATCTCTCCTTCGCGATCACTTAGGCTCTCCCCGATGTATGAAATTCATCATGCTTATCCACATGAGGATGTTCGAGCATCGGGGAGATGGATTTGTGCTTGTGCAGGATGCCCTGGCTCCTATTGGGGTGAGAGATGACCCACCTACCCCTCCACCAATAGACATTCCTTCCCCATACCTTCCCACTTCCACCGACACCTTCTCCTCATCTGGATCCTCAACCTTCATCAGCACATCAATAGTTTACAGCTCTGGCCATGGATTCAATACTTCTCTCTATTACTTGGCTAAATTCCACTACTACTACTACTGTCGTGACAGATGTACCAGCTACACCCACCACACAAAGCATGGATATAGAGCCTCCGGATTGCACTATAGCTTCTCCTCTTCCCAATCCCCTATTTCTGATAGTGACTCTTTTGAGGCCACACAGTAATTGGTTTTTTCACACTTGTTTCATTATATATATATATATATATCTTTTGTTCTATGTTTGTGATGTGATGGTTTATGTGCATGCAGAATCCTTTTTCCATTCCATTGACAGTCATAGGTACTCTGAATCATTATGGGCATCTCAATTCAACTTATTTCCATCTTTTTGGTCTCAACACTAGGGGAGTATTATTTTAGTGTTTATTTTCCTTGCTTTTATTTAGTATTATTTCTTTCACTACTCCCCCTCACCCTGGACCACTTTTGTTTTCCCACATCCTCTTATCTTCCTTAGTATTGCACTTGGGGGACCATATACAATATTAATTGTGGGGGAGATTCTCTGAATACACTAGTCTTTGTCCTTAAACTGATCTAAGAGACATCATTAATAGATGAAATATTTTAAAATGTGCAAATTTTTTGATTAATTATAATTATAAATAATAAATACATATATGAGAATTCTAAAAGTTACATTCTTATTTTAATTTTAAAGTATTTTAAAATGATTTTTGATATAGTTTAATTCTTGGTTTGAATTCTTGGCCATTTGCGTTTATTAAACTGCTCATTTTTATTCATGTCATGACCTGATTAACCCATTTTTATCCTCATTCTCGAGATGTGTTCTAAACCCTTTGACATATTCTTTATTATGCCCTCTTTCTTGGGAGATTATTGGGATATGCATAACCACCAGAACTTGTGAATCTTTCTCTTTAAAAAATGAAAAAAAATTAGTCACATTAAAATGATTGAGGCATTTGATTGTTGTTTTCATCCCATTTTACCTCGAGACCTACCCTACATTTGACCTTCATAAAAACCTTAAAAACCATGAAATTCCTTTATATGAATCCAAATTAAAATTCTATTTATCCTTCCTACCCTAATTCTTTGATAATATTGCATGATTATTCATTTCATATTTAGAGAGGGAGTTTGGAGATTCATGGTATATCTTGGTGAGAAACCATGAAATTAAGTGTGTGGGAGAGTTTCTTTTTTTTTCATTTGGGTAGAAGGGTTCCAAACCGCTGTTCATTATATTCCTAGTGCCCCCTTTAAAAATTCTTAAAAAAGAGGGGGCCAAATTCATTTATTACACTTATTTCTGGTTTACGAACCCATGTTGCCAATGGAATATTATGGTGATGGTTACCTTTGAAAGAACTTGTTGGGGATGCATTTTCATTGAGCATTGTTATTGAATATCATGATTTATTATTTAAGAATTCAACCTCATTTTTCAAGCCATTGGAATAATTTTTCACATTATTACCTACCTACCCAAAGCCTCAGAATCATTTTAACCTTATTAAAAGACCTCTTGATTTTTAAAATTTAATTTCTAAGTGGAGAATAAGAATACTTTATAGTATATGGATAGAGTTCATATGCTTGAGATTGAGTATAACTCTGATTAAATGATCTTGAGTGATGACTATGTTATTTAATGGTGAGGTAAATCATCAAGTGGCATGTGTATTCATGAAAAGTTGAACAATTTGAATAAAAGAGGATGAAAAACTTTAATTGAATTATAAATGAGGAATGATTAGAATATCTTTGAATTTGAAATATGTTTTGTGCCTTTTAAAAATCCTATGCTATGGCTATAGTATTTATAAGTATAATTAATTGAGTGCTTACCTTTTTAGAGTTTAGATTCTATTAATTAGATGTTGAGATTTTTCTTGAGGGCAAGAAAATGACTAAGTATGGGGGAGTTTGATGTGCCTAATTTGTATATACATTTTATTACATTTTAATAAGTATAAAAACATGTTTTCACCGGATATATATTTTTTTTATGGATAAAATTATTTATTTTGGTGTTTATGGTGATTTTCAGATGTTTTCTAGAAAAAGTCACAAATCAGGAATGATCAAAATGAAAATGAAGATATAAAAGGTGTGTACTTTATAAACATATGTTGTGTACCTGTGCCTAAACATGGATTGGCTAGCCTGAGTACACACCCATGTAGCCAAACAGAGACAAAATGATGTTCAATCCATGTTCACACACCATGTATTCCCTTCTAGAAGCGGTTGGTGGATGAAATATAATCTACACACCATGTGGAATCATGATACACACTATGTACCCCAACAACTAATCGCCGACGTGTCAAAAAGTCAATGGGAAGCTCAGTGGATCACCTACCGACATAGAAACTGAAGAAAACCAAGTTAACTCAGGTACACATCATGTACTTTTGAGTACATGCCGTTTAATCTAGTTTTCTATAAATATAAGGGCAACCCTTCGAGTTCAGGTTGGACAATCCAAGGGAAGGTGTTGCTGCTCTGTCATTCGACCTCCCTCATATCCAAATTTGAGTTTTATTTTTATTTTCATTTCTATTGTAGTGTAATTTATTCTTCTCCACTTCCCCATATTCCTCACGTATCCATTTTAGGGATTGACTCTCATCTCAATCTATAAATTGTGACCATGGTTATAAGAGGGACTTTTTTTTGTGTTGGGGTTGTAATTAAATTATGTGTACTTTGTAATTGAAATTCTGAAGTGTTGATTTTATTGCGAATTATGTTTTATAATTCCTTTATTGATTAAATTTCATATTGATTATTGGTGTTGTTTCAGACCAAGAACAACACCAACAACAAAAATTAGAGGAGTTACAGTAGGTGAATCCATTACCATTTGGTGATCCCGTTGCCGCTTGCTTTAGGGGTTAAGAACTTGAATGCATTTTGAGTAGTTAACTACCAAACTAAGGAGTTAACCTTTAAATACATAATTGTTTGTTTTCATATCAAGAAACTATAGTTAAATTGAATCCCTATGGTCAATAATTTGTTTTATAATTTTAATACTAAGGAATGAAAATTTCAATAAAACAAAATCAAATTGCAACCCTAACACGCTTGTCTTCTATTTGTTCTATTACTTCTTCTGTTTTAATTTTATTTTCAAAAATAGTTTCATAGTTTCATTAATGTTCCCTTCACTGTTTCATCTAGATAATAAACTAAGACTCGCCAACTTTCACTGACCCATTACTTCTCTATTTTTCCTATGGGATCGAATTTGACTGTTGCTAACTACCTAGTTAGTCAGATTAGAAGGGAACAAATAATAACTTCAAATTTGACCATACCTTGTGAAGAGAGCAGTATCACCTATTGATATGAATATGGATTAGAAAATGATGAAGTGATGAGGTGGTATATATATAGTGAGGTTTGTACATGGTAGGAGGAGGGAATTATGTTGATATCCCTTGTGTTCATGGCACCTTACTATTATGGTCAGTGATGTGATGATGGT
Organism: Viscum album; assembly: GCA_963277665.1. Taxonomy (NCBI): domain Eukaryota; kingdom Viridiplantae; phylum Streptophyta; class Magnoliopsida; order Santalales; family Viscaceae; genus Viscum; species Viscum album. The sequence goes on from OY728131.1 coordinate 2,008,918,134, forward strand.
ATTCAGATATATGGTTGTTGTGTAACATCACATTACTTGATTTCAAGTACTCCTAAACCCTATTTTTGACCGTGCTTTGATTGTGGATTGTTTTGGGTTATTTCGGGTGAAATTTGAAAAATATTGGAGGCCTTTGGGATTGTGCATGGTTGGTGCACGGTTAGGGAAAACTTTGAGGTTTTACCCATCTAATTGTTCACCCTTTGATGGTGTTATGGAGGAGGAAGATGGTTTGTCCAAACCGTACATCCAGACCCTCAAAACTATGCGGCCTTAGGCATGGGTTATTTTTATAGTTGGTTCACGGTTAATCAAACCACACACCCACCAAGGACAAATTAGTCACCCCAGATAGTAGGAGTGCACGATTAGGGTGCACAATTTGTCTAATCGTGCAACCCTCCCCAAAAAACCATTCATATGGGATATAATTCCTCTGAGAATTTATTTTAAATTCCATAACCCCCTGTTTAAGATTCCTAACCTACCCATTCGACTGTAATACAATTTCCTTGGTTTTGGAGGCTCTTAGTAAGTGATTTTGGCTCATCAAACCCCTTCTCTTGGCAGATCGAAGCATGGTTGATCTCGTTTAATCTCGTCAAATAAGTGGATCTTCTCCTATGCGGTTTATTTCGGTACCTCTTTCTCTATTATTTAGAGTTTGATGGATCTAAAATCCATTTAATTGGATTGTGATTTTAGGTTTGATTTCTTGGTCTCTAACACCTTCATTCTTCGTTGGAAGATCCCATTATGGGTGTTAGTTCATGATCTTTGATTAAAGGTAGGTGGTTCTGTTTGAGATTTGTCATGTAATTGAAACCTTGATTTGATTTATTTGTTTGAAATAGATTTAAATTGATTTATAAAACCCTTATTTGATATAATTTAAAATTAGAAATTGAAATGGTATGGATTTTGAGAAAAACTCCCAATTCCATTGGAGTTGGAATTATGGGGTGAATTTTAAAAATGATGGAATTGATGAAATGATTTGAGTATTTTTTTGAGAAAATGGATTAAATTGAAATGATGAAAACCTTTGATTGGTTTTATATTGAAAAGGTGTGAAGTGATGAAAAAATCATGTTTTGGTTTTGGAAATGGAATTGGCATATTGAAACTGAAAATTTGGGTGATTGAATTAGAAATGATGTTTGATTTGAAATGAGATTATTTTTTCCACTATTTATTGACTAATTTATCACATGTGAGCCTAGGTAGTTAGTGGGTTATTTTGGACAATCACGCTAGGATCTTTATCCCCTGACAATGGATTGGTGATTAAAACTCGAACAAAAACATTGTTTATCATGATTATTCCCAATGGGATGTTGATGAGTCTTATTCATCCTGATCCTGAGGGACATGTGTACATATGATTAGTCGTGATCATAGATTTGAGAAGTGTGAGGATCCTATAGCCAAAAACTAATGTACTTTAGGGCAGATGACCATAGTTCTTGTTGTGTATGTTTTGATTATATATGTCATTGATTATAGAACTGTTTTACTCATGCCAAATTATTTATATAAAAGATTTTATATGAAATGTTTATTTAAGACATGTTTGAAATTTTTTCTATCTATTGAAAAGAAATCATGTTTTGTTTTAAATATGAAAATGATATTTTAAAACATGACCTATTTTAGTTAAATTAAAATCACGATTTTATTTATTATTATGGAATATATTATGAAACACTTAGTGACACCCTACTAGGATTTATAGATCACACCCTTTCTTTTTCTTCAGGTGTTTGTATATTTTCTTATACCAGGTCCGAGAAAAGGGAAAGTGCCACTTAGAGGTGGTGAATGTTCTTGATCCTTTGGGCTTGGATGATCATAGGTGACTGGTGGAGATGTTATCCACTTATTTCATGGTATGTTTGAGTTTTCATCTTGTTAGATACTAAACACTTTGATGATGTACTACTTTGGGTTTTGTTATACCTATTTGGTTTTTGGTACTTTCTCCCTTTAGATTGTTGATCATACTAAATTGTAATCTTTTGTCTTCCACTATTTAGTGGAAAATTCATTCCCTCCTAATCTTGTATGATGTCTAGTGCTAGTCTTCAACCCATGGGGATTGGGAATGCCCTTTGGTCCATGTTAGTGTCAAATAAGGTATCAGGATACCGGGGTATCCAGGATGGTTCATGAAAAAGTGGTATCAAATGTGCAGATTAAGCATCTTTCCTTGATGTCAGTATGCAGTTTGAGATGTCTTATCAATACTTAGGAGGTAGTTACGAGTGAGTGCTTGTCTAGCTCTCATCTTAACAATCCTAAAGTCACCATTAGTGGTTTGGGAAATACATCTTGAGGAATAATTTGATTTTATTTCTATATTTTCCTTTCTTTTGATTTGGATAGGTTGAAATAAAAATCTTCATATCTTATATGATGGTATTGATATTTCTATTACTCTTGTTTGAGTCATTTATCTAAGTAATATTTTGATGTATTTAGTGTTGTTTATTGATTTTGTGTAGCATCATGCCTCTGAGAAGATGTTTGAATAAGCTCCAAGAGGAATCTACTGGTGAACCACAGTGAGCAGATCCTCTCATAAACCATAATCTTTTTGAGATTATTGTGCATATTGTACAATCTTTGGGACATGAACCTTCCCGTTCTCGTTTACGATCTAGTTGTGGAACCTCGGAGGGATGAATATCAGAATCATTCTCATGAGTTCATTTTCCAAAATCCACCAACATTACAAGTCTCTAATGATCCTAAAAAGGATGAGGATTTGTTGAGAAAGATAGAGCTTCTATTTTATTTCTTGAAAATTCCTGATTCAATTAAGGTGAAATGTGTCACCTTCAAGATAGAGGGAACTTGAAGGAGATTGTTGGATTTGATGGTAACAGTGAAGAAGCATGAGGGTTTAGAGTGGAAGGACATTAGATTTATTTTCACTAATCACTTCTATCTAGAATATATGGATATGTATAAGGCTATAGAGTTTTTCAATCTCCATCAGGCTAATAGGATCATGATGGAGTATGCGAACCGCTTTTCTAAGCTTGTGCAGTTTGCACATGAGATTGTATAGAATTAGAAGATGAGGAATCTTCAGTTCGATATGGGTCTTTGACACAACATTCATTCATAGTTATTCCTACTAAAGCTCTGTTCTTATGATGACATGATAGATAGGGAATTTATGGTTGAGCTTGACCTTCCTAATAAGTCAAGGTTGATGGGAGTTCCTTTTTCTCCCAGTAGAAGTTCTATGAGTTCCTTTAAATGGGAGAGGAAATGTGATGAGTCTCATGGTGAATCTCAAAAACATGGCTCTTATATACCTCCTGAAATTCTAGTTAGAGTCCCTCTCACTTACTTCTAGTATACAAAGGATGGGCATTCGAAACGAGTTTGCACTGAGGTTCCCAAGATCTGCAGTTCTGGAGGATGGTCATGTCACTTACAGAAATTCTGTTATATCTTTTCTTCTCCACATAGTGTCATGGGTTCATTAGAACCTAAAGGTGTTGTGATTCAATCAGATGCTTCAAGAATAAAGGGTTTCCATCCAGAAGCATTTGTAACGAAGATTCTTCACGCAATGGAAGAGTCTCTAGAGGAAGTTGACATGGGTCCAATGACTGTGAGAAGTACCATCACTTAGCTTCATCATTAGTGATTTATTTATTTGATATCGTTTCATCTCACTCATTTATATATACCCATGTTATTAATTTTCTAACCCTTTCTACGAATATTATTTTATAGATATTACTACACCCCTCGAAATGAAGAGAGAGTAGGGTCTCCATTGTTCTGCTTGTGTTTTCTCTTTATCAAATATTGAGCTTACCTGGAACTTTCTAGTTCTCAATATTAAATCTACTAACATCATTCTTGGGATGGATTGGTTGATCATTCATCAGACCTGGATTGACTGTTATCTTTGGCAGGTCTCCTTTACCATGCCTGATGGGGTGAACCATGCCTTTCAGGGAGAATGGGACCCGAGATTGAGTAAATCCAAACCTTATTTTTCAGATTTTTCCAGGGTAATATCAGTGTTATCTTTTTACTTGGAGTGGAAAATTTGAGTGATGATCTCCCTCTAGTTTTTATCGAGTTTCTCAAAGTTTTTCCTTCTGATTTATCTGGTTTACCACCGGTAAGAGAGGTTAATTTTTCTATTGATTTATTACCTAGTAATCAACTGGTATTTATTAATTCTTACTACATGAAACCAACATATTCGAAAGATTTGAAGACTAATTTGTATTATTTTCTTGAGAAAGTATTTTTACGCCTCAGTGTGTCGCCTTAGGAAGCACATGTTCCCTTTACAAAGAAAGATGATGGTGTGCTACACCTATGTGTTGATTACTGGAAGCTCAATCGAGTAATGTTAAAGAACAAGCATCTATTTCACTATATATATGATCTATTTGAATATTTGAAAGGGGTAAAGTGTTTCTTGAAGATTAATCTTCAGTTTGGTTACCACCAATTGTGAATTAAATTATCTAACATTTATAAAACTACATTCTAGAGTAAGTATGGCCATTATGAGTATCTTTTCATGCCATTTGTTTTAACCAATAATCCTACAGTATTTATGGATTTAATAAACAAGATATTCCATGAGTATCTTGATACATTTGTAGTGGCCTTTGTGGATGAAATCCTGATTTACTCAGTCTGAGGAGGATCATGTGCACCATCTGAGAGCAGTTTTGGAAATTTTGAGAAACCACCAACATTATTCCAAGCTATTGAAATGTGATTTATAGATTTGAGAGGTGAAGTTCTTGGGACACGTGGTCTTGGAACATGTAATCTCAGTTAACCTCGAGAAGGTAAAATTTTTTATGACATGGGAACAACCGCGACATGTTTTCGAGATTCAAAACTTCTTGGGTTTAGTGGGGTATTATTGTAACAACCCAATGTCTTTAATGGAAGTTCCCTTCTTATAAATATTCCATAAAATCACATAACAATGATATAATAAGTGATAAGTGACCTTTAAACATAATTTTGTCGCTTATGTGTTTGGAATTTTGGAAATCTGACATACATGGTTGTGTTCAAGATGTTTTTTGGAGTCCGATAAGAAAAACTTAATTTTTGGTGAATAGTAACCTACTCTAATGAATAGTAACATACCCTTATGAATAGTGATATACCCTAATGAATAGTAACCTCACCTATGGTGGTATAAAAATAATATTCAAGTTGGAAGTGCAATATACCTATATTTTAGAATAAGTTAATGAGTGTTTTAAAACTAGTTTTGATAATAAATTATTATTAAATATTAAAATAATCATATTTAGAAAATTATTTTTGAAAAATGGAATTCATTTTTGGATTCTACACGTTGAAAAATGGTTAGGGTGAATTTTTTGGATTTTTTTGAAATACTTGAATTTTTGATGAATAATATAATCCAATAATTTACAATAAATGCTAAATAATGGATTAATTGAGTCATAGATGATGTTCTAAAGATGTAAGACCACTTGGTTTGGTATCACATTATAAAATAACTATTATTGGTCATGGAATACTTATTATTCTTTGTCTTGTGAAGAAATAATAAATTAAGGATTATAATATCATGAAATCCCTCCTCTCCTCCACTATAAAAACCTCACTTCACTCCCTCTTCTCTCCACTCTTCTAAAGCTCCAAGCCTTCTATAAATTCTTCCCAAATATCTTCCCAAGGTCCTCCCCCACATCTAAAATCTCTCAGACTCCTCAAAATACCAAAACGTCTCCCCTTAAAAGGTTTTCAAAGGAGGAAGTCTCAAGAGGTGAATTCCTCTTCCCAAATTTCTTCTTTTCTTTTAAGTTCTTTTCTTTTTTATTTCTTTCCTCACCTCCATTCACCATAATAGTATGATAAATCCAGTAACATACATGTACTGTAATTTCTTCATGACAGTGGTATATTTCATTATCTTCTCCCTTTCCCACCCTTTTATTTGAAAGAGATGAAAGCACTGTTTGAGATGTGCTAATTTAGCACATTCAAGGACAACGATTTATCAATTTCTATTATTATCTTTAATTTTGGTCATGAAACCATTTGTGTTATGGTTGAACCAGATTATTATATATGTAATATATCCTATTTTTTGTTCTATAATCCTTTGGTACAAATTTAATTAAGTTATAAATCAAAACACATTCTTTGTAATCAAATCCATTGATCAACAAAAACGGTTATCACTATGGTTATATATATATATATATATATAATAATTCGAATTCACTCTAAGTAACCTAATTAAAACTAAAACCATGTAATCTCCTGGATATTAACTAAAGAATATAACTTTAGTTCTAGACAACCACTTTCATCTTGCATATAATCCAAACTTGAATATAAGTGAAACGGTCTTTTAAAGCCAAGTAAACAAACGATCCCTAACAATGAAATTGAACCATATAACTAATAAAAAAGGATTTTAATGAACTAAAAAGGGTTATAATAAATAAATTACATATATAATAGGTTCTGGAATTAATAATTAATAAGCTAAATTTTTTTATTCTGGTCGTTAATAATAAGTGGAGAACACCAACGGATTTAAGGTAAGGGATCTCCCCTTTTCACTCTTAATCAAGATTGTTCTCTATGCTATGTCTTTTTGTGTAATACCAAGTGATGGGGTATGTTTATACACCTTCCCCATACTGCCCTAATGTTTTATAAGTGATTAGAAACCCCTTTTCTCTCTCATCAATCCCTCTTAGGTACACCCAACATCATGCTGGTAAAATTGTAACGAATTCTACCCAAACCTTCTTCATTATTTTGAGTTGCCTTATCTTTATTTCAAAATGGTGTTATCAAATCTATTTATGTGAATCTTATGAATTCTTGATAGTTGTAAAAGATTCTAATATCAAGACCCTTTCATCACTTTCTATCGGGGATACACATGTTATTAAAAGATTCCCTCCTTAGAACTTTCCGATAAGAAAACCTGTTTTAAGGGGATTTCCCAAATTTGTACCCAAATTTGTGAAGGTTCCAGGCACAGTGGAAGCGCGTGGGTGGATGTTCCCACTTGGTGTTTTTTCATTAGTGATGATCAATCTGGGATCAATATGACGATAAACACCAGTCTCCACGGATCGAATCACAGAAAAATAAAAAGAAGATGGTTTGTCCCGGAACCACAAACAAGGATTGTTACAGGTTGATTATAATTAATTTAATTAATTATAAAGAAATACCTTTTGGGTGTTATTTCTTTGTTGATGTTCTCGATCACGTTGTCGATGTGATCCGTCATTGCGTCACAGAAGCGAAGTGTAGACTCCCTCTAGCGGTGATCCACACGTGTACCTCGTATCTCTGGACGTTGCCAAAGGATTCTCCGGGTGATAGCATGGAGAAGACTTTGCTTGTGTTGTCCACCTTAGATCGTCTTGATCCGATGGAAGAGGATCTCTCTCAGTCTTGAGAGCGTTCTTGGAGGAAGAGGTTCTTTCGACCTTGAAAGAATTCTCCAGAGATGTTGTGCACAACGATTCTCTTGTGTGGGAAAAGAGTTGGGGTTGTGATGATATTTATAATCGAGTTTGAGGTTGTAGAGTTATGACAATAAATAAACACATTATACGTTTGATTTATTTCATTAACTCTTATTAAAAAACCCCATGTTGAATAATTAATTCCTTGACATGCACTCACGCTGATTATAATAAATATCATTTAATAAAACGATATTATATCCTCAAAATCCCGACTGAAAAAACTACACGGCGTGTAATAATAAATACATGGTGTGTACTTGTCTTTCATTCAAAACTACACGGCGTGTACATTAAATGTACACGACATGTATATCTTGTTTTCATTTATTCATTTCCTTTCCAAAATAAAACTACACGGCGTGTACATTTAATAATACACGGTGTGTACTTGTTTTATTTTATTTTTCCTCCATCATTTAAAACAACTTAGGCTTCCTTGAATAATTATTAAACCACATACATGAATAATCATTATTCAACTTGAGATACTTGGATACACTTAGTGTGTGACCCTCTAGGCCTCTTTCTCGTTGGCATTAGGCAGGCTTGCCTAAAGTCCAAGATTACTGTCTAGCAATGGGTCAAGGCACCCAAGAGAAAGAAGTTGACGCCGCATTGACGTATCACCTCATACGAACGCTTACTGTGTAATTTAATCCCTTTGTCTCGATATCTCATCAACCAGGTTTCATGGAAGTGTTATAAACCTATATGCTTGATCTGTCGTTCTTTGACTACCTTAAATAAACTCGTCGTTTACACCATAGCCATGGAATTTAATGCGACAGTTCTATTTCAATCAAAGGGCCGAGATATCAACTTCCATAAATGGAAGGGACAAATCCTTCCTCGGCTTATCCATTAACAACATATCACTCGTGACGCACCCAACGTACCCTACTTCCCGCCAACTGTCTGCGTGACGGTTTTCGTCAGTAAATCTAAGTGCGTGAGTCATGACATGAGTTAATGATAATATTCCAGTCTAAGGACCATTACACACGCTCGTAGATAGCAATATCTGATAACACCAAGACATGAGGAATTACTACCGGCGGGTCTGTTCTCATAATCTCCCATATTGGAGATTACCAAGTGCGAACTCTATGAGAGAGAGTCTCATCTTCTTACGAGTACTCGTACATGAAGGTCTGTATACTATGTGTCCTATCATAGTATGTCATCCAACCGCAGAACATTATTTAAGAATATTGTTATATCATTTCAAGGTTCTCATCATAGCGGGGATCTACTATGACCTTATTAATGCAACAAATGTTCCAGGACATTATTATATTATAGTCATGCAGAACACTTAACAATATATAATAAGTGAACATTTATGTAATCAAAGTAAAAAACAGTTGGTTCTGAGGACACAAACCCTTACAAACTCCCACTTGGACTAGAGACAACTGCCTATGACTATTAGTCCGCTAAACCTCACATGATGATCATGTTTCTTCTAAGTCAAGGATTTAGTCAATGGGTCCTCCATGTTGTCTTTCGTGGAAATACTACTCACTGCAACTTCACCTCTCTGAGAAAAATACCTCAAGAGATGATACTTATGAAGTATGTTCTTTGTCCGCTGATGTGACCTTGGCTCTTTTGCAAGTGTCACCGCTGCAGTATTATCACAATAGAGTGTGATAGGATCTTTACTGCTCGGTACAACATACAACTCTTGGACGAAGCTTCACATCCATACTGCTTCTTTAGCTGCCTCAGAAGATGCGATATACTCGGACTCCACTGTAGAATCTGCCACCACACTTTGTTTTGAGCTCTTCCAGCTCACTGCACCCCCATTCAAACTGAAGATGTATCCATTTTGCAACTTCATGTCATCTTGATCAGTCTGGAAACTAGCATCTACATTTCCTCTGATGACTAGTTTCTCATCTCCTCCATAAACCAGGAACATATCCTTAGTACGCCTCAGATACTTAAGGGTAGTCTTGACTGCCATCCAATGGTGGTCTCCTGGATCAGTTTGATATCTATCTACCACACTTAATGCGTAAGAAACATCTAGCCTTGTACATAGCATAGCATACATGACTGACCCAATCACGGATGCGTAATGGATCCTTGCCATCCTCTTTCTTTCCTCATATGTCTGAGGACACATTTTCTTGGAAAGATGAATGCCATGTGACACTGGTAACAATCCCCTCTTGGACTATTCCATACTGAATCTCTTCAGTATCTTGTCAATGTATGTACTTTGACTCAGGTCTAGCATTCTCTTGGATCTATCACGATGGATCTTGATCCCAAGAATATATTCCACCTCACCCAAGTCTTTCATGGAGAAGCATTTATGCAAACATGCCTTAACTGACTGTAATACAGGTACTTTGTTTCCAATTAGCAATATGTCATCAACATATACTATTAGGAAAATGACTGCACTTCCACTAAACCTTTTGTAGACACAAGGCTCACATTCGTTCTTAACAAAGAAAAATTCTATAACAGCTTTATCAAAATGAATGTTCCATGACCTTGATGCTTGCTTTAATCCATAAATGGATTTTTGCAACTTGCATACCTTGTTGGCATCCTTTGGAGTCACAAACCCTTCAGGTTGTATCATGTAGACATCTTCCTGGAGGTTCCTGTTAAGGAAAGTTGTTTTGACATCCATTTTCCAAATTTCATAGTCATGGTAAGCAGCAATGGCCAATAGGATTTTGATGGATTTCAGCATCAAAACCAGTGAAAAGGTTTCATCATAGTCAATTCCTTGACGTTTTCTAAAACCTTTTGCAACCAGTCGTGCCTTATAGGTGCTGAATTGCCCCTCCATGTCTAGTTTCTTCTTGAATACCCATTTATTACCAATAGGCTTTACATCAACTGGAGGATCTACCAAAATCCAGACTTGGTTTTGGTACATGGAATCCATTTCAGAATTCATGGCTTCTTGCCACTTGGAAATGTCTGTGCCTTCAACTGCTTCCTTGTAGGTAAGAGGATCATCATTGTCAACCAATAATGAGTCACCATCCTCGGTGACAAAAAAACCATATCGTTCTGGTTCTCTCACCTCTCTCGTGCTCCTACGCAGTTCTTGTGTCCCTGGAACAGATTGTTCTTCCACAGGGCTTTGTGGAATCTGTTCTTGTACCAACTCATGTGTATCTTGAGCCTCAACTTCATCGAAGTCTATCTTGCTCCCACTATCTCTTTTGGAGATGTGCTCCCTCTCAAGGAATATGGTGTGTCTTGCCACTGTAACCTTTTTGTCTAAGGGGTTGTATAGGTAATATCCCCTTGTTTCCTTGGTATATCCTATAAAGATACACTTTGTGCCTCAGGGTGCAAGTTTGTTACCTAAAGAGGCCTTAACAAATGCTTCACTACCCCACACATGTAAATTCGATAACATGGCTTTGCATCCACTCCATAACTCATATGGAATACCATTTATCGATTTAGTTGGTACTTGGTTTAGTATGTGTGCTGTTGTTTGTAATGCATATCCCCAAAAGGATAATGGAAGACTCACATGACTCGTAATTGATATCACCATGTCCAACAGGGTGCGGTTCCTTCTTTCACTTACACCATTCCACTGCGGTGTATAATGAGGAGTGAGTTGAGATAGAATCCCAAACTCCCGTAAGAAATCAATGAAGTCTTGATTAATATATTCTCCTCCTCTATCTGAGTGGAGTTTCTTAATCTTCTTACCAAGCTGGTTCTCAACTTCATTCTTGTATTCTTTGAACTGATCAAAAGAATCTGACTTATACCTCATTAAATAGATATATCCATATCTACTAAAATCATCAGTAAAAGTTATGAAGTACGAGAACCTACCCCTTGCTTCAACTGGAAATGGTCCACACACATCTGTGTGAACTAATTTTAGAAGCTCTTTAGCTCTTTCACCTTTCCCACTAAATGGGTCTTTGGTCATTTTGCCTTGTAGACACGCATGACATACACCAAGTGGTTTTAGTTCGAAAGAATCTAAATACCCATCTTGATGTAATTTTTTCAAACGTTTCTCATTGACATGACCTAGCCAGTGATGCCAAAGTTGGGTGTGGTATGAGTCATGTGAATTAACTTTGTTATGGATTTCCATTACTTGGTTTGTGTAGTCTAACACATAAAGGCCATTATATAAATGTGCCCTACCAAAACAAATGCTATCTTTATAAAAGTAGCAACATTCATTTCCAAAATTGAATATGAATCCATCAGTATCTAATCTGGATACTGAAATAATGTTTTTAGTAACAGAAGGCACATAATAACAACCTTTCAAAACCAAGACCATCCCAGTAGGCAATGTGAGGTGGTAGTCTCCGACAGCTACAGCAGCAAGTCTGGCTCCATTGGCTACTCGTAGATCTACCTCCCCTCGATCAATCTTCCTGAATCTACTTGGTTCCTATATTTGGATACAGATGTAAGAACCCCAAGAAGTATCTAATACCCAATTAGTAGAAACAGATAGATTGCATTTGATAACAAACACACCTAAAGATTCCCCTTGCTTCCTTGGCTGGGTGCAATTTTTTCTTCCAGTGGCCCTTCTTGCCACATGCAAAACAAACAGCATCCTGTTCCTTTTCCTCCCCTTTGATCTTCCTTTTCCTGGAAGGCCTTGAAGAAGCTTTGGGCTTAAAGCTCTTCGCCTTCCCTTTCCTTTTATTCACCATGAGGACAAAAGGCTTTTCACACTTCATGTCAGTGTCCACTTGGCGAATGAGGATGAGAAGATCTGACAAAGACTTCTCAATGTTGTTCATATTGAAGTTCACAACAAAGTTTGAGAAGCTCTGGGGGATTGATGCAAGAATGAGATCGGTACCCAGTTCTTCAGGGAGTTTAAACCTTAGAACCTCCAAGTGCACAATGTAGCCAATGATCTTGACTACATGAGGCCCGGCTGGGGTACCCTCTCCAAGATTTCTCTGAAATAGAGCCTTGGAGATCTCAAATATTTCCTGTCTTTCTCTCTCCTGATATAGACCACGGAGATGCTCGAGCATGCTATAGGCATCCATGTCTTCATGAGACTCCATGAGCTCACTAGACATTGATGATAGCATCAAACATTGAACGTCGAGTGCATCGTTCAAATGTTGATCATAGACTAGGAAATCTTCATCACTCGCCCCTGGGGTAGGGGAAATAGGAAGTGATGACTCCAGCACGTAAAACTTTCGTTCATGGCGTAGGATAACCCGAAGGTGCCTAAACCATTCATGAAAGTTACTGCCGGTGATGATGTTGTCTTTATCCAGAATTGATCACAGAGAAAAAGTGGTTGACGAGTTTTTCATCTTGATTCTACAATTTAAAAGAGAAGATTTATTAGTACTTTCTTGATTACATTTTTATGAGAAATAATAAATTAATTAATTCTCCCACTATTTTATCAAGTCCCAATGGCCCTCACCATTGAAATTGAAATGTCCAATTGCTTTGACATTCTAGTGGTAAGGATCCATATTTCCCTTTGCATAACCCCAACAAGGGTTGGTCAAGCTATTTGAAGGTATTTAGGTAGGCAGGTCTTTTCCAACTGTGAGCTTTCGGTTCCTTGATCTGTTGAGTGGACTCCCTAATCCTGAAATCCTGACTTGGATTTCCTCAACTCTTGCCTCCAATATTACACCAAGTCTATCAAGGGCTACTTCTCTTGATGTAATATGGTTAAGTCAACCTGAAACCTTTCATAAGGGCTTCCTTTATAAAAGTAAGTGTCCCAACAAGGGTTGGTCAAACACATAGTTTTATTGAGTCTTACCCTTAATCAGGTAACAGAAGGCTTGGTCTAACCTAATATGGTATTGAGGGATTTTATTCCTTTATGCATAGTTTTGCATTATCACATGCTTGTTAATATTAAGTGATGCTTGCTAAGTGATTAACCATGTTTCGATAATGTTTACTCATAGTCCGGTTTTTATTTTATTCCATCTTTGCATGCTTGCTCATTTTATTAATTATGTGATCACGACAATACATACATAATAAATAAACCATGCAATAAGATAGAAATAAAATAAGATGGCATGATCACGAGCTTCTATTGGTTATCTTATCTAGCGATTTTGATAAGCTAACCCTGACCTAGGGAAAACACCTTGAACCTGTTGGTTCGTGTTTTGTAGCTCCCACTTGTCCACATTTGTATCTTATTGCGTCGGTTTCGCCTCAGCTTCGGGATTTGAACCGTCTCCTCTGGATTGGGAGATCCTCCATTACATGGGTTTACATTAAAGAAACCATGGGCACACAGGCCCTACATTTTATTGGAAGAAGGCTCGCAGGCCAATAAATTTAAATTAAATAAATTTAAATGAAACCATACACATACAAAGGGTCTTTGGTCTATTTCATGATCATCCATAGTATGCAATGACATTTACGCATATTTAGAATTCAAATTCTTTTAATCGTTCTTTTATTTAAGATAAGACGCGCTCGAATTCAATTAATTATGATCTTATAATTAATAAATTCTTTATCTTAAATTCCTTTCTGAATTTCATTGAGATTCTTCTCATCTATATTCCTTGTACGGGTCTTTGTACATTGGAGGAAAACTAGTGAAATTCCATTTCTGGAAAGTACACAACATGTAGTTTATAATTACATGACGTGTATTTTTCTTTTCACCCTTTATCCAAAGTACACGCCGGGGCTTTGGCGTGTTTTCTGTACTTTGGAAATTTTTAGAGTACACAGTGTGTAGATGAATCATACATGGCATGTACTTCCTTGTTATGCGGTAACCGGCCTGGCGATCCTATGTACGTGGTACATGACTCATCTTTGTACACGGTTTCACCTGGGTCAGAACGGACTACACGGCATGTTGCTCCAACATACACGCCGTGTATTCCGGTTTCCACACGTCGTTCAATTCTGGTCAACATGGCGTGATTAAAACTTAGGCATAATCAATTCACACAGCGTGGTTTGGCGGACCAGTGCTGGTTCGTTGAACCTAAGTACACGGCGTGTAGTTTTAATTACACGCCGTGTAATCCCGTGTTGTACAGACAGAAAGAGAAGCTCCTCCAGATGAGTTCCTCATTTTTTATTTTAATAAAAAATTAAAATTAAAAGGTTGTTTCTGTGATATGAATCGATAAACGAATGAGGAAGAATAGATCTCGTTAATTCAGATTTATAGAATGATTTATTTTGAATTGAATCAAATATGAATGCGTAAATTATCAATGAAAATTAAATAACTATAATTAACGTTGTAACCTCCCTTTGATACCATTTGAAGGTTCTGGGCGCAGCGGAAGCGCGTGGGTGAATGTGCCCACTTGGATTTTTGTCATTAGCGATGATCAATCCGGGATCAATACGACGATAAACACCAGTCTCCATGGATCGAATCACAGAAAAAGACAAAGAAGATGGTTTTTCTCAGAACCACAAACAAGGATCGTTACAGGTTGATTATAATTAATTTAATTAATTATAAAGAAATACCTTTTGGGTGTTCTTTCTTCGTTGATGTTCTCGATCACATTGTCGATGTGATCCGTCGTTGCGTCGCAGAATCCAAGTGTAGACTCCCTCTAGCGGTGATCCACACATGTACCTCGTATCTATGGATGTCACCAAAGGATTCTCTAGGTGCTAGCGTGGAGAATCCTTTGCTTGCGTTGTCCGCCTTAGATCGTCTTGATCCGATGGAGGAGGATCTCTCTCGGTCTTGAGAGCGTTCTTGGAGGAAGAGGTTCTTTCGTCCTTGAAAGAATTCTCCAGAGATATTGTGCACAATGATTCTCTTGTGTAGGAAAAGAGTTGGGGTTGTGAGGATATTTATAATCGAGTTTGAGGTTGTAGAGTTATGACAATAAATAAATGCGTTACACATTTCATTTATTTCATTAACTCTTATTGAAAACCCCCATGTCGAATAATTAATTCCTTGACATGCGCTCACGCTGATTATAATAAATATCATTTAATAAAACGATATTATATCCTCAAAATCCCGACTGGAAAAACTACATGGCGTGTAATAATAAATACACGGCGTGTACTTGTCTTTCATTGAAAACTACACGGTGTGTACATTAAATGTACACGGCATGTATATCTTGTTTTCATTTATTCATTTCCTTTCCAAAATAAAACTACACGGCGTGTACATTTAATAATACATGGCGTGTACTTGTTTTATTTTATTTTTCCTCCATAATTTAAAACAACTTAGGCTTCCTTGAATAATTATTAAACCACATACGGGAATAATCTTTATTCAACTTGAGATACTTGGATACACTTAGTGTGTGACCCTATAGGACTCTTTCTCATTGGCATTAGGCAGGCTTGCCTAAAGTCCAAGATTACTGTCTAGCAACGGGTCAAGGCACCCAAGAGAAATAAGTTGATGTCGCATTGACGTATCACCTCATACGAACGCTTACTGTGTAATTTAATCCCTTTGTCTCGATATCTCATCAAACAAGTTTCATGGAAGTGTCATAAAACTATATGCTTGATCTGTCATTCTTTGACTACCTGAAATAAAATCGTCGTTTACACCATGGCCATGGAATTTAATGCGATAGTTCTATTTCAATCAAAGGGCTGAGATATCAACTTCCATAAATGGAAGGGACAAATCCTTCCTCGACTTATCCATTAACAACATGTCACTCGTGACACACCAAACGTACCCTACTTCCCGCCAACTATCTGCGTGATGGTTTTCATCAGTAAATCTAAGTGCGTGAGTCATGACATGAGTTAATGATAATCTTTCAGTCTAAGGACCATTACACACGCTCGCAGATAGCAATATCCGATGACATGAAGACATGTGGAATTACTACTGGCGGGTCTGTTCTCATAATCTCCCATCTTGGAGATTACCAAGTGCGAACTCCATGAGAGAGAGTCTCGTCTTCTTACGAGTACTCGCACATGACGGTCTGTATACTATTTGTCCTATCATAGTATGCCATCCAACCGCAGAAATTTATTTAATAATATTGTTATAGCATTTCAAGGTTCTCATTATAGCGGGGATCTGCTATGACCTTATTAATGCAACAAATATTCCATGGCATTATTATATTATAGTCATACAGAACAATGAACAATATATAATAAGTGAACATTTATGTAATCAAAGTACAAAACAGTTGGTTCTGAGGACACCAACCCTTACAATTTGATGTGCACTATATCCTCTATTTTAAGACACTATTATCTTTGTAAATTCAGTATTTTTATTATGAAAACCTTCTTGGTTCAATTCTTGTTTTATATAAAATAATGTCTTCTTTACTTTTTTAAAAGCTCTATAGTATTTTCCATAAAACTGCACAAATTTTTTTTAATGATAATGTTTCTAAAATACATTTCTCATATGTTGTCACTTATGTTTGACACCACTTACCATGTTATATGCCTATTTTACCCTATGAAAGTCCATTTCTTTTCTAATTCTTTCCTTACATGGACACTTTCATGATACGCCCATTGGTTATGATTTATGTCATGATGGTGGTACCCAATTCTTTCCATGGGTACCCTTATATTTATGTATGGTTGATTATGTATGATTGTATATGTGGTAAGAATATTTATGTGGAAAGAATATACATGAAAATGTTGAGATGGGTGTGCCTAGATAGCGCTCCAATGCATTGGGTAAGGATAAGTCTCATGAGATACGATGTGAAATGGGATTGGCGGTTAGCCTTGACCCGTACTGAAATGGGAAACGGGATTGGCGGTTAGCCTTGACCCGTACTAAAGATATGATTTATGATTCTGCCACATTTATATGATTCCATGTTTATATGATCCCATGCTTATATTAAATGATTTTATAAGTTTCATTCTTTGGATATCATTATGTCATGCCTCATAACTCATGTGCTTGAGATGTATCCTTATGTTCATTCCTTTACTGGTCTTTTTAGCTCATCCCTTTGTTCATGTGTTCCCCAGGGTACCCTATATAGATGTAAGATCTCAAAGGAAGTTAGAATCTCTTTATGGAGATTAAATAAAGAAGTTTTTTAGCCCCATGTTTTATGTTATATGTATCTAGTCTTCCAAGACACTAGACTTAACGATCCTTGGCTTGTACTCTGATGATTAATTATACTTGAAATAATGAAATGATATATGTAAAAGGATTGGGTCTCTATAGTTGGTATCAAAGGATGGTCTAGTTATTTTTAGAGATTAGGAATAGATAACCTTAGTGAGAACCTTAAGGATGAGACCAAGTATAAGAAAACAGTCCTAAATTTTGGTGAGTATAGAGTAAGTGGTTTATCAAGAAAATACATCCCTATCTGGATACGAGCAGGTAGAGGCAACTCGGTCACAAATGTACACTACTAAAAAATCGGGCATTAGCGACCGCCATTGGCGGTCGCTTCAGCTTCGTCGTTGTAGGCCAATAGCGACCGCCAATGGCGGTCGCTATAGGTGGCCAAAATTCTGGCCTTAAGCGACCGCTTGGCGGTCGCTATAGGCTTCCTGGTGGGCACCATTAGCGACCGCCAGTGGCGGTCGCTACCCTGGGAAATTTTTTTTTTTAAAAATCCTACTGAAATAAAGAAATATATATATATATATATATATATTAAATAAAAATATATATATATATATATTAAAGAAAATATTTATATATATAATATTAAATTAAATATTTTAAATATATATATATAATATGTTTTAAATAATTTAATATATATATATATATATATTAAAGAAATATATATATATATATATATATATAATATTAAATAAAATATTTTTCATTTTTTTAATGAAATGTACGAATTGTGTTTTTTCTTTCTTCGCGGTGAAAAATCAGAGATAAAACAAGGTAAAAATCATAAAAAATGGAAAACAATTTCAAACAGCATAAACATCAAGATCGTCATAAACAATAAATGATAAACGTGCTTCAACGATTCGAGCAGGTCCATCCATTTCAATCTTCTGCTTCAATAAACCTACAATAAGACAAAAAAAAACAACAAAACAAAACAAACGTAAATTGGACATAATTATTAAATTATTATATACAGATAATAAAATTAAATCTGACATCAAGTCATGGTGCTATAATAATTTAAAACCCCCAATTTAAGAAATGCTATCATTTCAGGTCATTCGGAGAACGTTTGCTCCAAATTCGACCGTCTCACGCCGTTTTTGGTGTTTTATGACACCGGAAATGAGTTTCCAGTCACCGTGGTCAAACGACACCTCCGATTGACATGTCGTCAGCATGAACATTTCAAAAATCACACAACATCTATTGTTGTACGGTTTCATGGAATTCTGAGGCCGTTTGAGTGGGTTTGACCCCCCAACGCACCATTTTAGCACGCATCGAGCTGCTGAAAACGACACAATCGGTCGTACCGTGCGCACCACACATCCGATGGGGGTTTCGTCTCCTCCTAAACGTCACGAATAATATTCATAATGTTTTCGTGTGGTTTCAGGTCATTCAGAGCATGTTTACTCTGAATTCGACCGTCTCACGTCGTTTTTGGTGTTTTATGACACCGAAAACGCGTTTCCGATCACCGCCGTCAAACGACACCTTCGATTGACATGCCGTTGGCACGAAAATTTCAAAAATCACACAAAGACTGTTTTTGTACAGTTTCATGGCATTCTGAGGTCGTTCGGGTGGTTTTGACCCCCCAACGCGCCATTTTGGCGTGCGCCGAGCTGCGAAAAACGACACAATCGGCCGTACCGCACGCACCGCACGTTCGATAGGCGTGGAGTATCTTCCTACACATCATGAATAATATTCCTAATGTTTTTGTGTGGTTTAAGGTCATTCAGAGCACGTTTTCTCCGAATTCGACTGTCTCACGCCGTTTTTGGTGTTTTATAACACCAGAAACACGTTTCTAGTCACCTCGGTCAAACAACACCTCCGATTTATGTGACATCAGAACGAACATTTCAAAAATCACACAACGGCTGTTGTCGTACAGTTTCATGGCATTCTGAGGTCGTTCGGGTGGTTTTGACCCCCCAACGCGCCATTTTAGCGCGCGCCGAGCTGCTGAAAACGATACAATCGGTCGTACCACGCACCGCACATCCGATGGGTGTGCCGTCTCCTCTTATATGTCACGAATAATATTACTAATGTTTTCATGTGGTTTCAGGTCATTTGGAGCACGTTTTCTCTGAATTCGACCGTCTCACGCCGTTTTTGGTGTTTTATGACACCGGAAACGCGTTTCCAGTCACCACCATCAAACGACACCTCCGATTGATGTTACGTCTGCCCAAAAATTTCAAAATTAACACAATGGATGTTTTTGTACAGTTTCATGGCATTCCGAGGTCGTTTGGGTGGTTTTGACTCCCCAACGCGCCATTTTAGCGCGCGCCGAGCTGCTGAAAATGACACAATCGGTCGTACCGCGCGCACCGCACATCTGATGGGTGTGCCCTCTCATCCTACACGTCAAGAATAATATTACTAATGTTTTCGTGTGGTTTCAGGTCATTCGGAGCACGTTTTCTCTGAATTCGACCGTCTCACGCCATTTTTGGTGTTTTAAGACACCGGAAACACGTTTCTGGTCACTGCGGTCAAACGACACCTCCGATTGATGTACCGTCTACCCGACAATTTCAAAAATCACAAAACGGCTGTTGTCATATGGTTTAATGGAATTCTGAGGTCGTTCAGGTGGTTTTGACCCCCAAACGCGCCATTTTAGCGCGCGCCTAGCTGCTGAAAACGACACAATCGGCCGTACTGCACGCACCGCACGTCTGATGGGCGTGCCGTCTCCTCCTACATGTCACGAATAATATTCCTAATGTTTTCATGTGGTTTCAGGTCATTCGGAGTACTTTTTCTCTAAATTCGACCGTCTCACGCCGTTTTATGGTGTTTTATGACACCGGAAACGCATTTCAGGTCACCACGGTCAAACGACACCTCCGATTGACATTTTGTTTACTCGGCCATTTCAAAAATCACACAACGGCTGTTTTCGTACGGTTTCATGGCATTCTGAGGTCGTTCGGTTGGTTTTGACCCCCCAACGCGCCATTTTAGCGCGCGCCAAGCTGCTGAAAACGACACAATCGGCCGTACCGCGCGCACCGCACATCCGATGGGCACGCCTTCTCCTCCTACACATCATGAATAATATTTGTAATGTTTTTGTGTGGTTTCAGGTCATTCGAAGCACGTTTGCTCCGAATTCGACCATCTCACGCCGTTTCTGTTGTTTTATGACACCGGAAACGCGTTTCTGGTCACCGCCGTCAAACGACACCTCTGATTGAAGTTCCATCTACCTGACCATTTCAAAATTAAAACAACGCCTGTTTTCGTATGGTTTCATGGCATTCTGAGGTCGTTCAGGTGGTTTTGACCTCCTAACGCGCCATTTTAGCGCCCGCCGAGCTACTGAAAACGACACAATCGGCCGTATTGCGTGCACCGCATGTCCGATGGGCACGTCGTCTCCTCCTACACGTCACGAATAATATTCCTAATGTTTTTGTGTGGTTTCAGGTCATTCGGAGCACGTTTTCTCCGAATTCAACCGTCTCACGCCGTTTTTGGTGTTTTATGACACCGGAAACGCGTTTCCGATCACCGTCGTCAAACGACACCTCCAATTGATGTGTTGTCTACCCGACCATTTCACAATTAACACAACGGAAATTTTTGTACGGTTTCATGGCATTCTGAGGTCGTTTGGGTGGTTTTGACCCCCCAACACGCCATTTTAGCGCGCGCCGAGCTGCTGAAAATGACACAATCGGCCGTACCGCGCGCACCGCACGTCCGATGGGTTCACCGTCTCCTCCTACATGTCAATAATAATATTCCTAATTTTTTCGTATGGTTTCAGTCATTCGGAGCATGTTTGCTCCAAATTCGACCGTCTCACGCCGTTTTTGGTGTTTTATGACACCGGAAACGCGTTTCAGGTCACCGCGGTCAAACGACACCTCCTATTGACGTTCCGTCTACCTGACCATTTCAAAAATCACACAAAGGCTTTTTTCGTACGGTTTCATGGCATTCCGAGGTCATTCGGGTGGTTTTGACCCCCCAACGTACCATTTTAGCACGCACCGAGCTGCTGAAAACGACACAATCGGCCGTACCGCGTGAACCGCACCTCCGATGGGCGCGCCGTCTCTTCCTACACTTCAAGAATAATATTCCTAAAGTTTTCGTGTGCTTTCAGGTCATTCAGAGCACGTTTTCTCCGAATTCGACCGTTGGTGTTTTATGACACCGGAAACGCGTTTCCGGTCACTGCCGTCAAGCGACACCTCCGATTGATGTGCTGTCTACCCGAACATTTCAAAATTAACACAACGGCTGTTGTTGTACGGTTTCATGGCATTCCGAGGTCGTTCGGGTGGTTTTGACCCCCCAACGCGCCATTTTAGCGCGCGCCGAGCTGCTGAAAACGACACAATCGGCCGTACCGCGCGCACCGCACGTCCGATGGGTGCTCCGTCTCTTCTTACACGTCACAAATAATATTCTGAATGTTTTATTGTGGTTTCAGGTCATTTGGAGCACGTTTGCTCTGAATTCGACCGTCTCACGCCGTTTTTGGTGTTTTATGACACCGGAAACGCGTTTCCGGTCACCGTCGTCAAACGACACCTCCGATTGACGTGCTGTCTACCCTACCATTTCACAATTAACAAAATGGCTATTTTCGTATGGTTTCATGGCATTTTGAGGTCGTTTGGGTGGTTTTGACCCCCCAATGCGCCATTTTAGCGCGCACTGAGCTGCTAAAAACGACACAATCGGACGTACCGCGTGCACCGCACGTTCGATGGGCGCGCCTCTCCTCTTACATGTCAAGAATAATATATCTAATGTTTTTGTGTGGTTTCAGGTCATTCGGAGGACGTTTGCTTCGAATTTGACCGTCTCACGCCGTTTTTGGTGTTTTATGACACCGGAAACGCGTTTCCGGTCACCATGGTCAAAAAACACCTCTGATTGATGTGTCGTATGCCCGACCATTTCACAAATCACACAACGGCTATTGTCTTACGGTTTCATGGCATTCCGAGGTCGTTCGGGTGGTTTTGACCCCTCAACGCGACATTTTAGCTCGTGTCGAGCTGTTGAAAACAACACAATCAGTCGTACCGCACGCACCACACATCCGATGGGCACTCTGTCTCCTCCTACATGTCACGAAAAATATTCGTAATTTTTTCGTGTGGTTTCAGGTCATTCGGAGCACGTTTTCTCCAAATTCGACCATCTCACGCCGTTTTTGGTGTTTTATGACACCGGAAACGCAGTTCCGGTCACCGCGGTCAAACGACACCTCCGATTGAAGTGATGTCTGCCCGACCATTTTACAAATCACACAACAGCTGTTGTCGTATAGTTTCATGGAATTCCGAGGTC
The DNA here is from genome assembly GCA_963277665.1 of Viscum album. Classification (NCBI taxonomy): domain Eukaryota; kingdom Viridiplantae; phylum Streptophyta; class Magnoliopsida; order Santalales; family Viscaceae; genus Viscum; species Viscum album. Next base: position 2,008,941,093 of record OY728131.1, read on the forward strand.
GTTCGGGTGGTTTTGACCACCCAACACGCCATTTTAGCACGCGCCAAGCTGCTGAAAACGACACAATCGGCCGTACCGCGAACACCACACGTCCGATAGGCGCGGCGTCTCCTCCTACACATCATGAATAATATTAATAATGTTTTTGTGTGGTTTCAGGTCATTAGGAGCACGTTTTCTCTGAATTCGACTGTCTCACGCCGTTTTTGGTGTTTTATGACACCGGAAACGCGTTTCTAGTCACTGCCATCAAACGACACCTCCGATTGACGTGCCATATGCCTGACCATTTCACAATTAACACAATGGATGTTGTCGTATGGTTTCATGGCATTCCGAGGTCGTTCTGGTGGTTTTGATCCCCCAACGTGCCATTTTAGCGCGCGCCGAGCTGCTGAAAACGACACAATCGGCCGTACCGCGCGCACCGCACGTCCGATGGGCGCGCCGTCTCCTCCTACACATCACGAATAATATTCCTAATGTTTTCGTGTGGTTTAAGGTCATTCGGAGCACGTTTTCTCTGAATTCGACCGTCTCACGCCGTTTTTGGTGTTTTATGACATCGGAAACGCGTTTCCGATCACCACCGTCAAACGACACCTCCGATTGATGTTCCGTCTGCCCGACCATTTCACAATTAACACAACAGCTATTTTCGTACGGTTTCATGGTATTCTGAGGTCGTTCGGGTGGTTTTGACCCCCCAACGCGCCATTTTAGCGCGCGTCGAGCTGCTGAAAATGATACAATCGGCTGTACCGCACGCAACGCACATCCGATGGGCACACTGTCTCCTCCTACACGTCACGAATAATATTCCTAATGTTTTTGTGTGGTTTCAGGTCATTCGGAGCACGTTTGCTCTGAATTCGATCGTCTCACGCCGTTTTTGGTGTTTTATGACACCGGAAACGCGTTTCCGGACACCGCCTTCAAACGACACCTATGATTGACGTTATGTCTACCCGACCATTTCAAAATTAACACAACGGCTATTTTCGTACGGTTTCATGGCATTCCGAGGTCGTTCGGGTGGTTTTGACCCCCCAACACGCCATTTTAGCGCGCGCCGAGCTGCTGAAAACGACACAATCGGTCGTACCGCGCGTACCACACGTCCGATGGGCGCTCTGTCTCATCCTACACGTCACGAAAAATATTCCTAATGTTTTCGTGTTCTTTCAGGTCATTCGGAGCACGTTTGCTCCGAATTCGACCGTCTCACACTGTTTTTGGTGTTTTATGACACCGGAAAAGCATTTCCAGTCATCGCGGTCAAACGACACCTCCGATTGACATGTCGTCTGCCCGACCATTTTACAAATCACACAACGGCTGTTGTCATACGGTTTCATAGGATTCCAAGGTTGTTCGGGTGGTTTTGACCACCCAACACTCCATTTTAGCGCGCGCCGAGCTGCTGAAAACGACACAATCGGCCGTACTGCGCACACCGCATGTCCGATAGGCGCATCGTCTCCTCCTACACGTCACGAATAATATTACTAATGTTTTTGTGTGGTTTATGGTCATTCGGAGCACGTTTTCTCTGAATTCGACCGTCTCATGCCGTTTTTGGTGTTTTATGACACCGGAAACGCGTTTCCGATCACCGCCATCAAACGACACCTCCGATTGACGTGCCGTCTACCCGACCATTTCACAATTAACACAATGGCTGTTGTCGTATGGTTTCATGGAATTACGAGGCCGTTCGGGTGGTTTTGACCCCCCAACGCGCCATTTTAGCGCGCACTGAGCTGCTGAAAACGACACAATCGGTCGTATCGCGCGCACCGCATGTCCGATGGGCGTGTCGTCTCCTCCTAAACGTCACGAATAATATTCCTAATGTTTTCCTGTGGTTTATGGTCATTCGGAGCACTTTTTCTCCGAATTCGACCGTCTCACGCTGTTTTTGGTGTTTTATGACATCGGAAACGTGTTTCCGATCACCGCCGTTAAACGACACCTTCGATTGATGTTCCGTCTGCCCGAAAATTTCACAATTAACACAACGGCTATTTTCGTACGGTTTCATGGCATTCCAAGGTCGTTCGGGTGGTTTTGACCCCCCAACGTGCCATTTTAGCGCGCGTCGAGCTGCTGAAAACGATACAATCAGCCGTACCGTGGGTACCGCACGTCCGATGGGCACGCCGTCTCCTCCTACATGTCAAGAATAATATTCCTAATGTTTTTGTGTGGTTTCAGGTCATTCGTAGCACGTTTGCTCCAAATTCGACCGTCTCACGCTGTTTTTGGTGTTTTATGACACCGAAAACGCGTTTCCGGTCACCGCCATCAAAAGACACCTCCGATTGACGTTCCATAAGCCCGAACATTTCACAATTAACACAACGGCTATTTTAGTATGGTTTCATGGCATTTTGAGGTCGTTCGGGTGGTTTTGACCCCCCAACGCGCCATTTTAGCGCGCACGGAGCTGCTAAAAATGACACAATCGATCGTACCGCGCGCACCGCACGTCCGATGGGCACGCCGTCTCCTACTACACATCACAAATAACATTAATAATGTTTTCACGTGGTTTCAAGTCATTCGGAGCATGTTTTCTCTGAATTCGACTATCTCACGCCGTTTTTGGTGTTTTATGACACCGGAAACGCGTTTCCGGTCATCGCCATCAAACAACACCTCCGATTGACGTGCCGTCTGCCTGAACATTTCACAATTAACACAACGGCTATTTTCGTACGGTTTCATGGCATTCCGAGGTCGTTCGGGTAGTTTTGACCCCCCAACGCGCCATTTTAGCGCGCACTGAGTTGCTAAAAACGACACAATCGGCCGTACCGCGCACACCGCACGTCCGATGGGTGCACCGTCTCCTCCTACACGTCAATAATAATATTCCTAATGTTTTTGTGTGGTTTCAGGTCATTCCAAGCATGTTTTCTTCGAATTCAACCGTCTCACGCCGTTTTGGTGTTTTATGACACCGGAAATGCGTTTCCTGTCACCGCGGTCAAACAACACCTCCGATTGACATGCCGTCTACCCGACCATTTCAAAAATCACACAATGATTGTTGTCGTACAGTTTCATGGCATTCTGAGGTCATTCGGGTGATTTTGACCCCCCAACGTGTCATTTTAGCGCACGCCGAGCTGCTGAAAACGACACAATCGGCCGTACCGCGCGCACCGCAGGTCCGATGGGCACGCCATCTCCTTCTACACATCAATAATAATATTCCTAATGTTTTATTGTGGTTTCAGGTCATTCGGAGCACGTTTGCTCCGAATTCGACCGTCTCATGCCGTTTTTGGTGTTTTATGACACCAGAAACGCGTTTCTGGTCACCGTTGTCAAACGACACCTCCGATTGACGTGCCGTATACCCAAACATTTCAAAATTAACACAACGGTTGTTGTCATATGGTTTCATGACATTCTGAGGTCATTCGGGTGGTTTTGACCCCCCAACGCGTCATTTGAGCGTGCGCCGAGCTGCTGAAAGCGACACAATCGGCCGTACCGCACGCACCGCATGTCCGATGGGTGCGCTGTCTCCTCCTACACGTCACGAATAATATTCCTAATGTTTTAGTGTGGTTTCAGGTCATTCGGAGCATGTTTTTTTTGAATTCGACCGTCTCACGCCGTTTTTTGTGTTTTATGACACCGGAAACACGTTTCCGGTCACCGCGGTCAAACGACACCTCCAATTGACGTGCTATCTGCCCGACCATTTTACAATTCACACAACAGCTATTGTCGTATGGTTTAATGGCATTCCAAGGTCTTTCGGGTGGTTTTGACCCCCCAACATGCCATTTTAGCGCGCGCCGAGCTGCTGAAAACGACACAATCGGGTAGAGGAGGGTTGTCCGGGGTGCGGGGATGCTCTCCTAGGTGTGGGGGGGCTGTCCGGGGTGCGGGGAGGGCTATCCGGGGTGCAGGGAGGGCTGTCCGGGGTGCAGGGGGGAGGCTGTCCGAGGTGCGGGGAGGGGATGTCCGGGGTGCGGGGAGCCTATCCGGGGTGCAGGGAGGGCTGTCCGGGGTGCGGGGGAGGCTGTCCGGGGTGCGGGGGGCTGTCCGGGGTGCGGGGAGGGCTGTCCGGGGTGCGGGAGGGTTGTCCGGGGTGCAGGGAGGGCTGTCCGGGGTGCGACGGGGCTGTCCGGGGTGCGGGGGGGGGGGGGGGGGGGGGGGGGCTGTCCGTGGTGCGGGCGGGCTGTCCGGGGTGCTGGGAGGGCTGTCAGGGGTGCAGAGGGCCTGTCTGGGGTGTAGGGAGGACTGTCCAGAGTGTGGGGGGGCCTGTCCGGGGTGCGGGAGGGCTGTCCGGGGTGCGGGGAGGGCTGTCCGAGGTGCGGGGAGGGCTGTTTAAGGTGCGGGGAGGGCTGTCCGGGGTGTGTGGGGGCTGTTCGGGGTGTGTGGGGACTGTCCGAGGTGCGGGAGGGCTGTCCGGGGTGCGGGGGGGTTGTCCGGGGTTCAGGGAGGCTTTCCGGGGTGCAAGAGGGTTGTCCAGGGTGCGGGGAGGGCTATCCGGAGTGCAGGGAAGGCTGTCCGGGGTGTGGGGGGGGCTGTCCGGGGTGCGGGGAGGCTGTCCGGGGTGCGGGGGGGGGGGGATGTCTGGGGTACGGGGGGCCTGTTCGGGGTTCGGGAGGGTTGTCCGGGGTGCGGGGAGGGCTGTCCGGGGTGCGGGGGGCCCTTTCGGGGTGTGGGGAGGACTATCCGGAGTGCGGGGGGCCTGTCCGGGGTGAGGGAGGGCTGTCCGGGGTGCGGGGAGGGCTGTCCGGAGTGCAGGGAAGGCTGTCCAGGGTGCGGGAGGGCTGTTCGGGGTGCGGGGAGGGCTGTCTGGAGTGCGGGGAAGGCTGTCTGGGGTGCGGGAGGGCTGTTTGGGGTGCAGGGAGGGCTGTTCGAAGTGCGGGGAGAGATTTCCGGGGTGCGGGGGGGCTGTCCGGGGTGCGGGGGGGCTGTCCGGGGTGGGGGGCATGTTCGGGGTGCGGGGAGGGCTGTCCGGAGTACGGGGAGGGCTGTCCGGGGTAGGCCGGGGACTACAAATAGTGAACTCAGCTCATTCATCAAAAACAAGTTTAATGGTTTATATTAGGAATCACATGTTTTTTTCAAAAATATTACAGAACATGCAATTCTAAACATTGAAAATTAAATGAACAAAAAATATTCAAATCAATAATCAGTTTCATAGTTACTTCTGAATTCGTGCACATTGCATGAGGCCAAAACACACATGATACCCCCAAATCACAAAAAAAAACTCACTAGAAACCCAACATAAATATCAATAACAACTCCACCATTAAAAGCAGAAACACACCTCGTGAATATGATGCGTCATGCATGTTCATCACTAACCTCCATCCGGTGGGCCAGGGGCTTACAAAAAATAAACATTGTGAATATTTTCATAAAAAAAATAATTTAAATTAAATAAATAAATACAGTATAAACCTGCGTCGTATGATCCCCTGCACCATCACCTGGACGCACATATTCCCACAGTGCTCTAACCTCAGCATCCAATTGCACATTTGCCTCCTCGGAAGCCCGCAACCGTGCCTTGAAATCTGACAACCTTTGTGTCATCTGAGCAATAGCAGGACCGACAACCGCAGCGCGTGACACTACAGAATGAGGAATCCCTATTTTATAGGTCAAACTATATCCATGCCTGTCCCGACCAATAATGCGATGAAAGATCTCATCCCTTCGCATGGGAATCTGTCGCTGGTCCTCAGGCAGATGTTCTAATTCAGCTTCAAATTGAGCCTGTGAAATATTTAAATATATATACATATATTAATATACAAATTTTATGTAAGTATTGGTAATGAGTACAAGCACTTACTATCAATGTTGCAGACTCTGGATCATTGTGATCACAAGTCCTCATCCACATCAACATTTTATCAGTTAGTGCACCTTGTTCCCGCAACTGTATATGAATAGAATATAAACACAAAACCGTAATAATTAAAAAAATTAAAAAATGAATAATAAATACCTCATGTCGGAGCTGAGACACGTGACGAGTCCCGAGCCTGTGAGGTGGTCCCTGCAACGCTCTATTCTCAGAATGGTGTGTTGACACCTCCTACATTCAATTCATTCAAATTTCAAACAAATCACACATTCTTGAAAATATATATACCAAAATAAATATACAAACTGCAACACCCTCAGTAGACCAATATGCAACTAAATCACGCCACTGAGCTGGGAGGACACCTCTCGGGACTTTTTCCAGAATGTATGGGGCACCCACATTTGGTACCCAGTGGTCCCTCTTGAATTTGCCTTTATATTCTTTCCACATCTTACGACATTTGCTCATACACACTGGTCAAAACTCATCGGGACATACTTTCAAATTTTGCTATTAAAGAAAAAAATAACATATGTTATTGTTGGTTATACATAGGGAATAAAGTAAAATGGTCTTCTTACCTGAACCTCCCTCCAAAGACGATCTAATGTGTCCTGAGGGATAGAAGCCCAGTCACGTGTGGTCAATGGAAATCGATGTGGATCACGTATGATATGACCCGACTGATGAATAAATGCAGGGGCATTCCATCCCACAGGATGAAATACCTCATCAAATGAAACATCAAAAGTCGTGTCGGAATTCCATGATAATATGCCACGACCAGGGCCTCTCCTGCGAGAGGAAGAAGTAGTCGAGTCTGATCCTGTTAAAAACAATTTTATATACAAATTGACAGATGTTATAAATATATATGTATATATATGTTTATTAATTACATAAAAAATAGAGACAATTACATTCCAACATACCTCGACCCTGAGACGTAGATGCCTCAGATGGATGATGTGGATCTTCTGCCTCTTCCCCTGACATGCCTGCAGTCATGGAAAACATTAGTAAGAGGAATATCCAAAGTGTCCAAATGATAAATTGGATTGTTTTAAAAAAATCAAACTTGTAAAGTTGTTAATCAAACAAAAAGGGATTGAATAATTAGTTGTGAATGAATTTTAAAAAATCAGAAATTTCACAAAACAGATATACAAATTATGTACAAAACCAATCAATGCATAGCCAAATTTAAAATTGAATTAATAAAAATTCAAGCAGCACATGAACCAAATGAAGAATACCTCAATGGGAAGATACACCAACAATAACATCAATAACATGAGTTAAATCATCCTAAATATTTATAACTGAATAAACTTCCAAAAGTGAGGATTAAAACTTACAAGGATTTATAAAATGTTTAGATAATTTATGATATCTTAGGCTGAATAGCGGGAAAACAATTATACCTTTCATTAAGCATACAATTCGACCATTTCTCCTTCAAAAGCCACTCTGACCCAATAAATATCTTCTTCACGTTGAACTACGGTATGTTGATCAAGCTATTGGGAAACAAAAGGAACAGTCTCGGGTTCATCTTGTTCAAATACAAACACTCCTCACTGAGACATTTTGACAACAACTTGCCAACTTGGATTTGAAGACAAAGTAACAAAGAATACTTGTTCTACTTGTGATGTCAAAATGAAAGGTGCATTATCAACTCGTTTATTTCTGTATAACATATAGTTAAAATTCACCAATGAAAACTGATATTGATTGACTTTACATCCACAAACTGGATCAACCCAATTACACTTTAACAATATGTACTTCAACCCATGTGTGTATACAACTTCAATGATGTCTATCAATTGACCATAGTAATAACCAGAATTGACAAATGGACAATTGATGCCACTTTTTTGTGTTGCTCGTTTGTCGTCAACGTCTTTAATGCGAAATCGAAAACCATTAACATCTATAGATTTATAACGACGAGCCGTTATAGATGGACCCTCAGCCAGTTGGATAAATTCTTCAGTTAGCATGGGGTCCCCTAAATCCCTCATCTTATGAACCTACATAATTCATAGAATTCAATAATGATATATAAAGAAATAAATTAGTATAATACTTCACTCATAATGAAAATCAATTTATATGTACATAATCCTTGAACCAATCATGAAATGACGCATAATGAGACTGTTGAATTTGCAACTCAGTTGCATGATACATCTCTTCTTTTATCTCATTAATGTGTTTCCTGCAAATGATAACGAGATGTTTAAATGATAAACTTATGAAAACAAAACATGTAAAAGTTAAACAATAAAAGTGATAAGATACTTACTGCATTAATAGTGCAACTTATGGAGTATTGAACAAGATATATCGATGCGCTTGTATCCACTCGATGTTGTACATATCATATGTGGTTCCTTCTCTAACTAGACCATCCTGAATCCGAGAGGGCTTATCTAATTTTTTTTCAACATTCGTAAGATATTCTACACAAAAAGTAGTACACTAATCCATCAAATAACCATTGGCTATTGATGCCTCCAGAAGAGCTCTGTTGCGTACAAATCGTTTCAATGTACTCAAATACCGCTCAATAGGATACATCCACCTGAATTGCACTGGACCAGCAGCCATTACTTCATCAATTAGGTGCATTGTCAAGTGGGCCATAACATCAAAAAATGAGGGGGGAAATAGTTTCTCAAAGTGACAAAGCGTAAGTACAATTCAGTCCTGTAAACTTTTTAAATCACTCATTTGTTGATTTCTTAAACAAAGCTGTCTAAAAAAATTACTCATCTCAATCAACGGCTAAACAACATTGGGGGATAAACAATCACAAATTGCAATTGGAATCAACTACTGAAGTAGTATGTGATTGTCATGACTTTTCAACCCTTGCAATGTCTTACTCGTCAGATTCACACACTTTGAAATATTAGAAGAGTAACCATCAGGCACCTTGAGCATCTTCAAAATGGAAAGAAATGTCTCTTTCTACTTTGTAGTCATTGTATACTGTGCAGCAGGCATATATGCCTTGTTTCCCTTAGCTAACTGTAAATGCAACTATTTCCTTAAACCCATTTCTTCCAAATCACGGCGTAAATTAACATGGTCCTTTGATTTTCCACTGACACCTAAAATGGTCCGCAATATGTTATCACAAACATTTTTTTCAATGTTCATGACATCCAAATTATGCCTCAGCATGTTAGTTTTCCAATACGAAAGACTATAAAAAATACTTTTCTTTTTCCAATTGTGACTGTGCTACCTACCCGCAGCTCGAATATTACGTACCGGAGGAGCCACCAAATCCTGAATTTCATATACCGTGTGGATGTTTTCTTCCTCAATCTGTGATAACATTTCGACTCCTGTCATGATCTTTGGTGCTGGGCTGAACTCTCTAAAACCATCAAATGCCACTCAGTCCTTTCTGAACCTGTGCTAAGGGGGGATAAAACGTCTGTGACCCATGTATGCCCATTTTTTGGAATGCTTAATCCATATAGATTTTTTACTTTTGTTGAAACAAGGGAAAACAAATCCCCCTTTCGTACTCCAGCCTGATAAATTTGCATAAGCTGGGAAGTCATTGATTGTCCATAATAAAGCAGCCTACAGTTTGAACATTTCATTCATTTCACAGTCATAAGTCATCACACCATCACCCCAAAATTCATTCAACTCATCAATCAATGGCTGAAGGTAAACATCAATCTTATCCCCCGGACTTTTAGGTCCATCGATAAGAGTGAAAAGTAATATAAATTGTTGCTTCATACAAAGCCACGGAGGAAGATTATATGGAACCAACACCACGGGCCATGTGCTATGAGTTGCACCAACCATAGACTTGAATGGATTGAAACCATCTACTACCAATCCCAATCAAAACATTACGAACATCTTTAGCAAAGTCGGGATGTCTCTTATCAAAATCCTTCCATGCATGAGAGTCTGTCGGGTGGGTTAACATATCACTTTCATAAACTCTTTCGGCATGCCATCTCATTAAATTAGAAACTTTAGATGACATAAAAAATCTTTTCAACCTCGGTTTAAGGGGAAAGTAACGCATTTGCTTTATGGCAATCGGTTCCCCTTGTATCGCAATCTGACTTTGATGAGTCTGATTTCCCCTGTTCTCTTTCCACCTGGAAGCACCACAAACCGTACAAATATCCAAATGGTAAGTTTCCCTTCTAGACAACATAGAGTTGTTTGCACATGAATCTATGGTCTCATATGTAAAACCTAAGTTCTCTGTTAGCTTAAGATCATGGTAATACGAATCGGGAATATTAGCGTTGACAGGAAGAACCTTTTTCAATAACAATAAAAGCATGTCGAATGATGTGTCTGACCAATTATTCAAAGTCTTCAAATGTAACAACTCCACGATAAATGACAGTTTATTGTAAGAAGTACACCCAGGATATAATTCTGTTTTCACATCATCAAGTGCTTTATAAAACCTCCTCGAATCACGATCTGCACCAGAGCAAAGATTTATCTCACCAGTCTCAAGATTCTGGATGTCAATGCCTTCAGGATCAAACCCGCATACCATTTCAGTAAGCATTTCATGCATTGGATCATTCATCATTGCATCAACATCCATCTGAGCTGCATCCGTATTTTGACAACGAACATATTATTCTCCATAACGAGTCCAACTCTTATAATTTTTCAGAAATCTATTAAAGAATAGGTGCTCCCTCACAGTATCTCGTGTGAATTGATATCTGTTAGCACATTTTATACATGGAAAACTAATATAGTCACTTTCAAATCCTCTGGTGAAGTCAATAAACTGCATAATTCCATTGAAATATTCTCTAGACATTCGATTTAGAAGATCAATCCAACTATTATCCATAATAATATATGTATAACAAACATTTACACAATACTTATTACATTTTCATTTTTCAAATCAACTATATTTAAAATAAATACTAATCATTTGTTTATGAACCATTGATAAAATAATAATGTAAGTGAAAGCCCATGTCATACCTGATTACGCTACAAACCTGGAAGGGAGGGGATCCGAAGGCGGTGCTGCGAGGGAGAGGAGAGGCAGCGAAGGGGAGCCGGAGCCAAAGGCAGTGTGGCGAGGGAGGGGACGGGCGACGACGGCGGCGGGGAGCCGGAGGAGAGGAGGCGGTGAGGGGACGGGCAGTGAGGGGGGGGGGGGGGGGCTGTCCGGGGTGGGGGGGATGTCCGGGGTGCGGGGAGGGGTGCCTGGGGTGCGGGGGGGCTATCCGGGGTGCGGGGGGGGTGTCTGGGGTGTGGGGGGGGGGGGGGCTGTCCGGGGTGCGGGGGGGGCGTTCTGGATGCGGGGAGGCTGTCCGAGGTGCAGGGGCTGTCCGGGGTGTGGGGGGGGGGGGGCTGTCCGGGGTGGGGGCGAGGGGGTGGAGGGCTGAGGGAAGAGGCCGCAGGGTCGAGGGGTAGGAGACGGAGGGGGTGGAGGCTGGAGGGTAGAGGGGCGGAGGCTGGAGGGGCGGAGGCCAGAGGGTGGAGGGACGCCGGAGGGTAGTGAAGGATGGCTGGAGGGCGGTGGGCGACCGGAGCGGGAGGGCCGAGGGCGGAGGGCGCGTGGAGGGCAGAGGCTGACGCGGGCGGAGGGTGGAGGGTGACAACAGGGATGGTGGGGGACGACGCCCGGAGGGCGAGGCAGGGCGGTGGGGGACGGCGCCTGGAGGGCGAGGTAGGGCGGCGGGGGACGACGCACGGGGAGGGCGGCGATGGGGGGGGGGCGCGATCGAGGGTGACGGGGGGGGGGGCTAGGTCGAGGGAAACTGGGGGGGGCGCCGAAGCCCTTAATTTTTTTTACAAAGGTCAGTGACCGCCTTTGGCAGTCACTAGTGTTAGGGGGCTTCAAAGAACAATATTCTAGTAGTGGTATCTAGGGGTAAAACCCGAAAACACCGCTTTGAGCTAGACTCGAGTGGGAACTGGTGCACGACAACAGGCCTTGCTACACTCTTGGTTACGACACTCCCGGGGGATATGCTTTGGTAGATTCACAAGCTTAGTACAAACCATTATTAAGGGATAAAAAGAAGCTCATAAGAATATAAGTTAAGAAATAGATCGAGGATAACCTAGATATAAACCTAAGGAATCACAAGTCGGGATATAATTTTTCTTTATATGTTCATACTTTTATGTTCAAAGTTTCTTTTTATGCTCAATAGATAAGTATTCAAGACCTCTAATTATACGTTCTTTTTCTTAGTTAATGGCGGGAAATAGAAGAACATGTTCCAACAACCAATGTGATAGGCACTGTAATGATTGCCCTAATGACATACCTAATGTGATGGAAGCAGGTTCTCAAAACTTCATGGCAGTACTTGATCATCTGGCTCGAGTTATGAATAATAACTTGAATCAAGTGGAACGTCCCCCTCCTACAAGGAAAGAGCAAGTTGTCGTAGAATCCTTCATGTGGCAAAGGCCTCCCATGTTTAGCGGGTCTTCTGATCCCCTCCTCGCAGAACAATGGATTAACTCCATTGAAAAGATTTTCTCTGTCCTCCAGTGCTCGAAAAAAGATAAAGTTGTAACGGCAGTCTATCGTTTTGATGGGGAAGCTGATCAGTGGTCGACACTGATCAAGAATACAAAGTCCCAAGAGGAAATTGATTCTATAGATTGGGAGGAATTCAAGAGGATGTTTTTCAAAAAATATTTTCCTCGAACCCTCTGTCTCAAGATGTAAAGAGAGTTCCTTGGACTCAAGTAGAAGTAAGATGATCCCATCAGGGCGTATGAATCGAAATTTACAAGGCTTGAAAGGTACGCCTATGGCCTTATCATGAACACCGAAAGCAAGGTGGATCACTTCTTTAGTGGACTAAAGCCGAGTCTATGAAAAGTGTTGGCGATTCGAGACTTCGACAGCTATGAGGAGATTGTTCGTTGTGCCCTCAAGGTTGAAATGGAGATTGGAGACTCTCATTGGTCTCATGGGCCTAGAGACAAGAAGCGGAAAATAGAGAACAACATGGGTGGTTCATCAAACAAATCCCATGATGGAAAGAAGCCTCACTTTCCACTTTGCAAGAATCCTGGGAACATCTTGGTGACTGTCTCAAGGGAACCTGGAATTGCTTCAAATGCAGGAAGTTTGGTCATATTTCCAAGAACTGCCTAAGGGATATGAAAAATCCCGCTAATGTTGAAGAAGAAAGGAAGGTTCAGATCAACACTCAGCCTACAGTGTAGTGTTATAACTGCAAGAAGCTTGGGCATTATGCGAACAATTTTCCTAATCCAAGGGTTTTTGGAGGCAACCTGCAACAACCTCCAAGGTAACAAGGAAGGGCTTATGCTATCACTACTATTGAGGTGGAGCCAAAAAATGATGTGGTGAAAGGTACGCTTGTTATTCATTCCAAAATAGTGAACATACTATTTGATTCTGCTTCTAGGAATTCTTTCATATCATGCAAGTTTAGTAGAACTATTCAAACACCACCTCAAAACTTGGAGGAAAAGTTATCTGTGAGAACAGTGAATGAGGAAATTATTGCATCCATGGTTTATAACTCCTCCCCGATTAATGTTTGTGGACTGAACCTCCCAGAAAATCTTGTCATACTTTCTTTAGTGGAGTTCGATGCTATCTTAGGCATGGATTGTCTATCTTTGTACAAGGCCAACATCAATTGTCAGGAAAGGGAGATTACTCTTCATATCCCGAAGCATCCTCTGATTCTTTACAAGTGCAAGGAGGAAGATGAGTCTTTTTTAGAATCTTTGTCTCAAGTCTGGATATTACTTCCTTATGAGCATGAATACCTAGATCAAATGATTGAGATAAAGGAGAGAATCATGCTTGAAGACATGCCCATCGTGAGGGATTACAATGATGTATTCTCCGAAGAGTTTCATGGTCTTCCTCCTAAACGAGAGGTTGAGTTTTCAATTGAACTTATCCCTAGATCTCTACTAATCTCAAAGACACCTTACAGAATGGCCACCGTAGCGCTGGAAGAGCTGAAGAAGCAGTTACAGGAGAATATGGAGAAGGGTTTTATACGCCCGAGTGTTTCATCGTGGGGTGCTCTAGTCCTCTTCGTCAAGAAGAAGGATGGATCAATGCGTCTCTATATTGATTATCGTGAGCTCAATAAAATCACTATAAAGAACAAGTATCCCCTTCCACGGATAAATGACTTGTTCGATCAGCTTCATGGGGACAGTTATTTCTCTAAGGTGGACCTTTGGTCGGGATATCACCAACTAAAGGTGAGGAAAGAAGATATTCCCAAGACTGCCTTTCGAACGAGGTATGGACACTATGAGTTCATAGTGATTCCCTTCGGACTCACTAATTCTCTAGAAATTTTCATGGATTTAATTAATAGTCTTTAGATATTACCTCGACAAATTTGTGGTGGTCTTTATTGATGATATTCTGATATACTCCAAGAGCAAGGAGGAACATGGGGATCATTTGGAAACTGTGTTAAAGACTTTACGAAGGGATAATTTGTATGCAAAGTACAGTAAATATGAGTTCTAGACGGAGGAAGTACCATTATTGGGGCATGTTATCACCAGGAAAGGGATATCTGTGGACCCTTACAAGACAAAGGCAATTGAAGAGTGGTCGAGGACAACTTTTGTAATGGAGATCCGCATCTTTTTAGGTCGAGCTGGGTATTATCGATGATTCGCGAAGAAATTTTCACAATTATCAAACCCAATGACCAAGATGATACGGAAGGGAGTAAAGTTCTTCTGGACAAAGGAATGTGAAGACTATTTCAAGGAGTTGAAAAAGAGGCTTATCACTGTGTCGGTACTCACACTCCCTTCAAGTGGGGAACTCTTTGTGGTGTATAGCGATGCTTCTAATAAAGTATTAGGCTGTGTGCTAATTCAAAATGATAAAGTGATAGCCTATGCCTTAAGTCAGCTGAAAATCCATGAGCAAAACTATCCCACGCATGATCTGGAGTTTGTGGTTGTGGTCTTTGCGTTGAAAATCTGGCGGCATTATCTCTATGGGAAAAAATGTGATATATATACTGACCACAAGAGTCTCAAATATATATTCACATAGAAAGAGCTTAATATGCACCAACGAAGATGGATAGATCTCATCAAGGATTATGACTACTCAATCTATTACCATCCCGGTAAGGAAATCAAGGTGGAAAATGCTCTAAGTAGAAAGGATCCTGCATCTTAATCAATGATGAGAATTAAAAAGGATCTGATCTTCTTAGATTTGCAAAGGATGGACATGGGAATCATTAAGGGAGGAACATCATCAATACTTTCTCAAATGATTTCTCAACTATCCCTCTTGGAGAAAATAATGGTTGCTCAAAGAAAGGATGTGGAAATTCAAAAAAGGGTGGAAGATGTTAAAAATGGGAAATCCATTGATTTCAAGATTGATGAGGAAGGAGTTGTGAGATTTGGGACACGATTATGTGTACCATCTGATCCAAAGATAAAGAAGGATCTATTGAATGATACACATAGCTCGACCTTCTCTATCCATCCTGGGAGTACCAAAATGTACTGTGATCCCCGAGAACACTTCTAGTGGGATAACATGAAGAAGGAGATTGTGGAATATATATCAAGGTGATTGTTATGTCAGCAAGTTAAAGCTGAGCAACAAAAGTACAAAGGTATAATGTAGTCATTGCCTATACCCATGTGGAAATGGGAAAATGTTACTATGGACTTTGTCACGAGTCTCCTGAAGACGTCAAAGGGAAATAATGCGATATGGGTTGTGGTTGACCGACTCACCAAGACATCCCATTTCTTAGCTATTCGGGAAGATCTCTCGCTTGAAAAAATTGTAAAGATATATGTGAAGAAAGTGTTGATACTGCATGATGTTCCACTCTCAATTGTCTCTGACCGCGATCCAAGGTTCACATCTAAATTCTGGAGCAGTCTTCAACATGCTTTGAGTACTAAATTAAATTTCAACACGGCCTATCACCCCCAAACTGATGGCCAATCTGAAAGGACTATTCAGATGCTTGAAGATATGCTAAGAGCATGCTCTCTTGAATTTAAAGGTGGTTGGGATCAGCATCTCCCATTGGTTGAGTTCTCATACAACAATATCTTCCACTCAAGTATTCAGATGGCTCCATATGAAGCTCTACATGGAAAGCGATGTAGAAATCCAACCTGTTGGGATGAAGTTGGAGAAAGAAAACTAATTGGACCTGATCTTGTTCAAGAGATGACAGAGAAGGTTCAAGTCATCCAGAAACACATCAAAGCTGCTCAAAGTTGGAAAAAGAGCTATGCTGACAACCGTCAAAGGGACTTGGAGTTCGACGTTGGAGATAAATTCTTCCTTCGAATATCTCCATGGAAGAGAGTCATGTGATTCAGGAAGAAAGGGAAACTAAGCCCAAGGTATATTGGCCCCTTTGAGATCCTTGACCGTATAGGAGTTGTGGCCTATCGGCTTTCACTTCCACCGAATATGGCTTGATTTCATGATTTTTTTCATGTATCACTCTTGAGGAAGTACATATCTGATCCCTCATATGTACGAAACTCAGAGGTGGTGCAGCTGGAAGATGATCTCTCCTATGAGGAGTATCTAGTAAAGATTTTGTATCGAAGAGATAAGGTTCTACGCAACAAGACAAACCATCTTGTCAAAGTGTTGTGGAGGAACCATAAGTTTGAGGAAGCAACATGAGAACTGGAGGAATCAATGAAGGAAAAGTACCCACATCTGTTTTTGGCCTAGAATGTAAAATTAAATTTCGAGGGCGAAATTTCTTAAGGGGGGAAGAATGTAACGACCCAATGTTTTTAATGGAAATTACCTTCTTATAAATATGCCATAAAATCACATAATAATGATCTAATAAGTGATAAGTGACCTTTAAACATAATTTTGTCACTTCTATGTTTGGAATTTTGGAAATCTGACATACACGGTTGTGTTCAAGATGTTTTTTGGAGTCCGATAAGAAAAACTTAATTTTTGATGAATAGTAACCTACCCTAATAAATAGTAACATACCCTTATGAATGGTGATATACCCTAATGAATAGTAACCTCACCTATGGTGGTATAAAAATAATATTCAAGTTGGAAGTGCAATATACCTATATTTTAGAATAATTTAATGAGTGTTTTAAAACTGATTTTGATAATAAATTATTATTAAATATTAAAATAATCATATTTAAAAAATTATTTTTGAAAAATGGACTTCATTTTTGGATTCTAAATGTCGAAAAATGGTTAGGGTGAATTATTGGGATTTTTTTGAAATACTTGAATTTTTTATGAATAGTAGAATCCGATAATTTATGATAAATGCTAAATAATGGATTAATTGAGTCATCGATAATGTTCTACTGATGTAAGCCCACTTGGTTTGGGATCACATGATAAAATCACTATTATTGGTCATGTAATACTTACTATTATTTGTATTGTGAAGAAATAATAAATTAAGGATTATAATATCATGAAATCCCTCCTCTCCTCCACTATAAAACCCCCCCTTCACTCCCTCTTCTCTCCACTCCTCTCAAGCTCCAAGACTTCTCTAAATTCTACCCAAATCTCTTCCCAAGGTCCTCCCCCACGTCCAAAATCTCTCAGCCTCCTCTAAATACCAAAACCTCTCCCCTTAAGAGGTTCTCAAAGGAGGAAGTCTCAAGAGGTAAATTCCTCTTCCCAAATTTCTTCTTTTCTTTTAAGTTCTTTACTTTTTTATTTTTTTCCTCACCTCCCTTCACCATAATATTATGATAAATATAGTAACATACAAGTACTGGAATGTCTTCATGCTAGTGGTATATTTCATTATCTTCTCCCTTTACCACCCTTTTATTTGAAACAGATGAAAGCACCGTTTGAGATGTGCTAATTTAGCACATTCAAGGACAACGATTTATCAATTTCTATTATTATCTTTAATTATGGTCATAAAACCATTTGTGTTATGGTTGAACCAGATTATTATATATGTAATATATCTTATTTTTGGTTTTTTAATCCTTTGGTACAAATGGAATTAAGTTATAAATCAAAACACATTCTTTGTAATCAAATCCACCGATCAACAAAAACGGTTATCACTATGGTTATATATATATATAATAATTAGAATTCACTCTAATTAACCTAATTAAAACTAAAAACATGTAATCTTTTTGATATTAACTAAAGAATATAACTTCAGTTCTGGACAACCACTTACATCTTGCATATAATCCAAACTTGAATATAAGTGAACCGATCTTTTAAAGCCAAGTAAACAAACGAGCCTGAACAATGAAATTGAACCTTATAACTAATAAAAAAGGATTTGAATGAAATAAAAAGGGTTATAATAAATCAATTACATATATAATAGGTTCTTTAATTATTAATTAATAATCCTAATTTGTTTATTCAAGTCGTTAATAACAAGTGGAGAACACCAACAGATTTAAGGTAAGGGATCCTCCCCTTTTCACTCTTAATCAAGATTGTTCTCTATGATATGTCTTTTTATGTAATACCAAGTGATGGGGTATGTTTATACACCTTCCCCATACTTCCATAATTTTTTATAAGTGATGAGAAACCCCTTTTCTCTCTCATCAAGCCCTCTTAGGTACACCCGACACCATGCCGGTAAAATCGTAATGAATTCTACCCAAACCTTCTTCGTTCTTTCGGGTTGCCTTATCTTTCTTTCAAAATGGTGTTATCAAATATATTTATGTGAATCTTATTAATTCTGAATAGTTTTAAAATATTCTAATATCAATACCCTTTCATCACTTTCTATCGGGGATATACATGTTATTGAAAGATTCCCTCCTTAGAACTTTCCGATAAGCAAACCTGTTTTAAGGGGACTTCCCGAATTTGTACCCGGATTTGAAGTGCACTATATCCTATGTTTTAAGAAACCGTTGTCTTTGTAAATTCAGTATTTTTATTATTAAAACCTTCTTGGTTCAATTCTGGTTTTATATAAAAGAATGTCTTCTTTACTTTTTTAAAATCTCTATAGTATTTTCCATAAAACCGCACAAAAATGTTTTAATGCTAATGTTTATAAAATACATTTATCATATGTTGTCACTTATGTTTGACACCACTTAAAATTTTATATGCCTATTTTATCCTATGAAATTCCATGTATTTTCTAATTCTTTCCTTACATGGACACTTTTATGATACGCCCATTGGTTATGATTTATGTCATGATGGTGGTACCCAATTCTTTTCATGGGTACCCTTATGTTTATGTATGGTTGATTATGTATGATTGTATATGTGGTAAGAATATTTATGTGGAAAGAATATACATGAAAATGTTGAGATGGGTGTGCCCAGATAGTGCTCCAATGCATTGGGTAAGGATAAGTCTCATGAGATGTGATGTGAAACGGGATTGACGGTTAGCCTTGACCCGTACTGAAATGGGAAACGGGATTGGCAATTAGCCTTAACCCGTACTGAAATGGGAAACAGGATTGGCGGTTAGCCTTGACCCATACTAAAGATATGATTTATGATTCTTCCACATTTATATGATTCCATGTTTATATGATCTCATGCTTATATTAAATGATTTTATAAGTTTCATGCTTTGGATATCATTATGTCATGCCTCCTAACTCATGTGCTTGAGATGTATCCTTATGTTCATTCCTTTACTGGGATTTTTAGCTCATCCCTTTTTTCATGTGTTCCCCAGGGTACCCTATGCATATGTAAGAGCTCAAAGGAAATTATAATCTCTTTATGGAGATTAAATAAAGAAGTTTTTTATCCCCATTTTTTATGTTATATGTACCTAGTCTTCCAAGACACTAGACTTAACAATCCTTGGCTTGTACTCTGATGATTAATTATGCTTGAAATAATGAAATGTTATATGTAAAAGGCTTGGGTCACTATAATTATCACCAGTTTTTAAAGTATTTCTCAAAGTTGGCTTCTCTAATGACCTCCCTCACTCGAAATGGGTTTAATTTTTCTTGAGATGATAAATGTCAGAGTTATTTTGTTGATTTAAAATGTATTTTTACTTCTACGCCGATGTTGACTCTTCCAAAGGTCGAACATGGATATGTGGTCTTTTGTGATGCATCGGGTTTGGGTTTGGGTTGTGTTCTTATGCAGGGTAATCGCATGGTCGCATTTGGTTCTTGACAACTCAGGCCACATGAGAAGAGTTATCTAACCCATGATCTTGAACTTGCAGTCATGATTCATGATCAGAAAGGCTGGCAACATTACCTTTTTAGAGAAAGGTTTACCATTTATTCTGATCACAAAATCATGATTTATATCTTCTCTCAAAAAGAATTGAACCTTCGGAGGAGGTGTTGGGTGGAGTACCTACAGTCCTTTGACTTCGACATTTCCTATACCCTGGGGAAGGGGAATGTCATTGCTGATGCTTTGATCATGAAACTTCAAACCCAGTCCTTGAAGGAATTGTCAGAAGAGTGGAATTTGATGGCTCTATTTGCACAATAGAATTTAGGAGTCCGGAAGAATTAGTCTAAGGCTATTTTGACTAGTGTTCAGTTGACCTCCTCTCGTCTTGAGATGACTCTTTAGGATCAGCATCATGATCATGAATTCTGTGTCATTAGAGACTCTATTTATGGTGGGGAGACCGTTGGTGAGTGATCATTCTCCATGGAGGGTATTATATGTTTCTGGAACCGATAAATTGTGCCTTCTTCCATGAGAAAGGCTATCATGGGAGACTGTCATAGTTCTCACTGGGAAGTACACCCAAATACCACGAAGATGTTCTATGATATAAGGTGATGATTCTGGTGGTCAAGTATGATACGAGACATTACTAACTATGTTTCACATTATTATACTTGCCAACAGGTCAAATTTGAGCACCATAAACCTTTGGGTTTTCTCCAACCCCTTCCAGTACTGACTTGAAAGTGGGATGATAAATCTATGGACTTTGTAGTGGGTTTTTCTTATACCCCTCGAAAGAAGAACGTGATATGAGTTTTGATTGATCGACTGACCAAATCAGCTCACTTTATACTCATTTATGATACAACCAAAGTTGAGGACTTGGGGAGCCTGTACATATAGGAGGTCGTCAAGTTTCATGATGTTCCATCTGTGGTAGTCTATGATAGAGATCCCTACTTCAATTCTTGTTTCTAGAGAATAATCCAAGAGGAAATAAGATATCATGTGAGTTTGAACATCACATATCATCTGCAAAAGGATGTCCAAATGGAATTGGATATAAAAAATTTGGAAGGCATGCTCTCTTCTTGCATCCTCGATTTTGGTGGAGCTTGGGATATCCATTTGGGATTGGTTGAGTTTTCATACAACAACGGTTACCAGTCTGTGATTCAGATGACTCTTTCAGAGGCGTTGTATGGTTGGCCTTTCAAATAATAGTTGTGTTGGTCAGATATTGGTGGAAGTTATTTTATTGGACAAATCTTGGTCCAAGAGATGACGACGAAGGTTTAGTTGATTCATCGGAGAATGTTGACAACACAAAGCTGGTATCTTATGATGATTTTTGTAGGAAACCGTTGGAGTTGTCAGTTTTTTTCTAGGTTTTCTTGAGAGTTTCACCTCATTTGGATCACCAACAACTTGGGGGGTAAGGGAAACTTGCTCCTCATTTTTTGGGACCATTTTAGGTCGTTGAGAAGGTGGATAAAGTGGATTACCATTTAACACTTCCACTATAGTTGAAGTAGATACATAATGTGTTTCATGTATTGCACCTTCAGAAGTATCTTTTTGACCTATCTCATGTCTTGAGCTAGGAGGATCTTGACGTTGAGCCTGATTTATCCATGACTAAGAATCTAGTGATGATTATTGATTCTAAGACAAAGGTACTTCATGGGAGGACGATGCCTTTGGTTTGTGTGCTATGAAATCATGGGTTTGATTCTCATGAGACTTACCAACATGAGGCACTGATGAGAGAGCATTGGTCTCATCTTTTTGATATGGAAACTTCTTGAAAGGCTTTTTGGGGTAGAATTTTTTTATGTTGGGGAGGTTGTAACATCTCATTACTTGGTTTAAGGTACTCCTTGACCCTAGTTTTGATCATACTTTGGTTGGGTCATGTTTCAGGTTGTTTCAGGTGAAATTTAAAATATTTTGAAGACCTTTGGGACTATGAACGGTTGGCAAACAATTAGGGAAAACCATGTTGTTTTTCCCAGCTAATTGTGTGGCCTATGATGGTGCTCTGGAGGGGGGTGAACGGTTTGTCAAAACCATGCATCTAAACCCTCCAAACTATTATCGAGAATGAATAAAAGAAGAGACAACAAAATTCATATATTAAAATGAATCGTTGTAAGTAAAATAAAATGAAAGCACGTGCAATCAATTAACGAATAATAAATAATTATAAATTAAACATGTGACCGCTTTGAAGTTAGGTGCAGTAGAAGTGTCCTTTGCTAGTATAACCAACTCAAATTTTAGTCTTAAATCAGGTGTAATATTTGATTTGCGTGATCAAAACTTCATGTCCAATGAAAACAATATATTTAATAGACTATATTAATGTGCTAGAACCATAAGAAGGGGATCTTTACAAGTAATTTATAATTAATTTATGAGCCGATATAGAATTAACTCAACTTGTAATTCCGCTTTTATTGATGATTCGATGGAATAGAGTTCATTGCACCATCGTTTCACTACAGGATTCAAGTGAAAAATCCCTCTAGTGATGATTCACACATACATCACAATCTCTAAACAGTGTCGTAGAATCGTTGAGTGCTAGCACGGCCGATCCTAACCCCTTGTGTTATTCGTAGTTGATCATACTAGTATTCTTCGTGAAGATGAAGAACTCTTGGTGTTATCTCAAAGGTTTGATAGAGGAGGAAGATAGAGCACACTATGGGGCTTGAGCCAATCTACCCTTATCCATTGTGCACACCAAAAGTGAATTAGGAAAGTGATATAATTAGATATTTATTATACTTAGTTTAGGGTTGTCAAATTGCACACAAGCCACCAACCATATTTTTATTCTTAAAAGACCCAATGTCCATTATTATTATTATTATTAATTTCTTAAATGTGAGACACATCAAGAATATAAATAAATATCGTTTATACTATTTAGACCATTAAACTCAGTTTGTTTTCCCTCATCAAAATTTACTGATCCTCGAATAATGTCTATTTAATTAAATAAATTTCACTGCATTATTTTATGATCAATATAATAGATATTATTTTTTCCAAACATGAAAACTAATATTTATTGTTATTATTTAAAACGCTTATTCTTTTGAATAAATTTTGATTAAATTATGGTGATCAACCAAACCTGAATAAATGTTATTTATTCCAACATTTTAGATTTAATACTAGAATTTAACTGAGATTACATATACACTTAGTGTGTGACCCTCTAGGCCTCTTTCTCGGTGGCATTAGGAATTATTGCCTAAAGTCCAAGATTAGTGTCTAACAACACATCAAGGCTTCCATAAAGAGACAAGTTAACATCACAATGACATCCAACCTCCTACAAACATTTACCGTGTAATATAATCCTTTTATCACAATATCTCAAATCAAGCAGGTTGCATGTTAGTGCCATCAACCTATATGCTCTATGTCTCTTTCTTTGAATTTCTAGAAATGAAATTGATCATCGAACACCATGGAAATGGATTTATTCAGGCAGTTACATTCACATCAAAGAGTTTGAGATATTGACTTTTTTCAAGAGAAAAAAGGGATAAATCCTTTCTTGCATTATTCATTAATGTTACATCATTCGTGATGCACCCAACGTAACCTACTTCACTGAAAACATATATGATCACAGTTTTCAATACATCAAAGTACATGAGTTATGATATCCATTAATGACAATATTAAATTCTAAGGATCAAAAGACACATCTTTGGATAGTAACATCCAATGAAACATGGAAATGTGGATTTTCTATTAATGGGTCTATTCTCAAAGACTCTTATCTTGGATATTAGCAAGGGCGAACATCATGAGAAGGTGTCTCAATGTCTTATGAGCCTCCTACCTCTGATAACATGTATTGTAAATGTCCCGTCAGAAAATATCATTAGTCCATATAATAATGTTCAAGAATAATATCATAGTGCCTCTAGTTTATCATCATAGCGAGAAACTACAATGAACTTTCAACACAATGTATATTCTAGGGACATTATCACATAAAAATATCATGTAGAAGAATAATAAAGATGTGATTAGAAAACTTTTTTAATTAAGAAAACATATAATCGAGTACTAAACAAGTTGTTTATAGGGAACCAACTCCAACATGGTCCTAGAGCTGGCGTTAGTCCCGTAGTAGCTTGTAACAATCCAAAGATGTTGGATTGGAATTATACTAGTGTTCATGTTGTAATACGGTAACAAAAATGAATGGAGGATGGTTTTTCTTGGAAAAGTCATCAGAATTCAATTATGGTCATTGGTTAATGTGCTTGAAACAATATCATGTGCCTCAAATTAAAGGCATCCGAATCTGGTTATGGTGATGAGTCGATTGTTGAAGTCGAGCATTCTCAGAATTAGTCACCCGAAGGTGGTTTGACTTTTTATCTCTCGAGAAATTGGATGTGATCGATGGGGAACCACATCATACATGCCATTGGTGAGAAAGGTGCAGTGTAAAGGTTGGTTGAGGCTTTTAAAGGAAAAGCTAGTGCGACCAGACTGTGTTGGGCCGGTTAGAATTTGACCATCTGGATCAAATAAAGTACTGAGAGAAGATTCTACATGTGTGATCAAGTGTAAAAAGTTAAGAATGTTTCAGGAGAACCATAGGCCATTTTATGGTAGAGACGATGATGAGATCGTGTCTCAAGTTTGAACATCTCAGGTAAGTGTCATTTCATTGATTCTTATGTAGATACGAGCATTGGTTATGGTTTTAACAGATTAAATAAGGTTTGTTTAAGTGATGCTTAGAGGCACATTGGGAATTTTGAAATGCAATGCGGCCGTTTGAATGGGAATTCATGACCCAGGTGGGTTGGGTGATGTTTCATTGTTCCCTAAGGATTCTCGAGGATGAGAAGTTATAAGGTTGGGAGATTGTAACGTCCCATATTTTGAAATGGGGTGAACACTCTAAATGAATTCTAGTTTTTTATTTAGTGGATGGGCCAAAGTTTAAACCGATCTCCGAAACATAATTTCAAGCATTAGAACACTTAAAAATGTTGTTTTTAGATGCGGAATGAGGCTCAGAAGGTGGATTAGAGGTTTTGGGAGCATCTCGAGGGTTCAGGATCTGAAATGAAAGTTTTGAATAAAATAGCCTTGGGCACACGGTTGGATCATGGTTAGTACTAACTATGAAGCTCAACCGTTCGACCTATTTTGTTAAGGGACACAGTTTGTTAAACTACGCGATATGTCCCAGACAATCGTTCGGGCCTTAGAGGGTGTCACATGGTTTGTATAAATAGTGCATTTAAGGTCACGCTGCTATGAAAGACACTTGTAATAAACTGCATAGGTGAATCGTTCGTCTTGTGTATGGTTTGTTTAACCTTGTGCCTAGCCATGCAGGATAAGGGGTGCTTGGGAAGTAAAGTCTGCATGGTTGGTAAACCGTGAAAGGAAACAATGTGGCGTAGAGGTTCTTGGGATAGTGGCACTGCATGGTTGATGGACATCTTTCCTAATCATGCAGCTTAAATGTGCACCTCTTAAAAAAAGGAAATATTACCATTTTCCCCTTCAAACAAAAAATGGTTTTTACCCCATTTCCAACCTCACTTCTCCCAACAACTCTCCACATTCACCCTCTCTTTCTCCCTCTTCCTTGGGTGGATCTCCTCCATTATTGGTCCGATTTGATCTTCGTCAGATGCGTTGGAACCCTAGAGGTAATTCTAACACTCCTCTTACCTTCTTTATTCATTTATATCACTATATTGGATGGTATTCCATGCGAGATCATATGCCCTATTTTCAGGGCATTTGTCTGGTTCTTCGATTTCTCTCATTTTGGCTCAAATCAAAGCCCAATATTGGATGGGTGAAGCATCCTTGGTTTAAGGTATGCGGTCTATATATTCTCCCTTAAAGTCTAGAATGTTTATAAAATGCATCGTTGTGCTGCATGTCGGATCCTCCATGCGTCACCTCTAAAACATGAAATTAATTAAGTGAGTTCTAATTCTTTAAACCACATACTCCTAGTGCACTTTATCACACTGTTGGAGGTTGTCTACCTAGACCCTAACCACCCCTCTAGGTGTGTTGCTTATATTCCCATGACCTCTATGTCATGGTTATGTAATTAAAACCCCTTTCGATGTGTGATTACTTGTCTCTTATTAATTTTGATAGATAAAATAGAATTAAATGATCTATAAGTGATGTGGATGACACACTTAGCTTTGACTATTCTTTTATATTATGCTTGGGTTTCCCTTATAAATAAGATGGCTAAATCGATTTAAATGAATCGTTGTATGGCATGTATATTTTCATAGCCTTCTTTATTCCTTATAACTAAATTGAAAAATGGAACGATCATGATGAATCATGTCTATTTCTACTTGGATAATTCTCATGGCCTATGATATACTTTTTTTCATGTATGGTGCCAACTGTTTATGGGTAGTTCACCTAGCCCTTAATGATGCAGAAACATTGGGAATCGTAATGAAAAAAAATGATTCAAAGAAGATTAAAAGGGAAAAAACACTTAGGACACAAAGATTTATGTGGTTCGAGAATAATCTCTACGTCCACAGAGAGGAAGAATAACTTCACTATGAAAAATTCAGGAGCATAATATATAGAAGTTTATCAGAGTTTCTCACTACCCAAAACCCTAGCCCGAAATTGGTTAATAAGGAGGATGAAACACTATTCCACCAACCGTTAGAAAGTCCACTTGCAATAGTGAAAGACAACTAGAAGTATATGTCACTATAGTGAAAGGTGGTCACCCAAGTCAAAAGTGCTACAGTGGATGACGAATAAAATTCTACGAAGCTATAGTATTATTGACTCCAAATTCAATACTAATACAGTTCCATGTCGGTGTCGGTTGGTCAGTTCTGCTACAATGGCCAAAGATGCTATAGTGTCCCAAAATTCAGAATCATTCAGCCCAAAAACTTCTAGAACAGATCAGGCTACACTAACCCAACACTTATTACTCCTTACTTTATGCTTGGGTTATTATTTACAAATGATGTGACTAAGAAGGGTTAAATGAATTATTACGCCTTGAGTGAATCTTAGATTCCCAAGTAGGAATGCCTCGAAAATTCTCATGGGTCAAATGAAATTACACTACGCCTTGAGCGATACCTGGATTCCTTTTTACAAAATGCCTTGGTTATAGGCTCATAGGAAAAATAAGATTACTTTATATTGGATTATTATTCAGAGACCTTAGTTAGGGTTTTTGGACATGATGCTTCACGCCCCCTCGGTCTAGGATGTTGGACATGATGTTTCACACCATTTTGGGTTGTCGGACATGACATTTCGCACCCCTTGATTAGGATGTTGGACATGATGCTTCACATCATTGATTGAGATTATCAAGCATGGCACTATGTATCCTCTGTTCAGATAATTGGACTTATACCCCTTCACAAATATGAGATATTTATTATATTTTCATCCATAAATTGTTGGGAATTACAACCATTATTTAAAATATGATACTTGTATGATATCCTTATGTGGATGTATGGTTCTTAAGCCTCAGGTCCTCACTGATGCATATATATATATATATACACATGATAGAATGTTCAGAAATAGTCTGAACAATGCGGAAGAAGGTATGGTTGGTCAGGTGTCCTATGAGGAACCTGAGCTCGACTTGATTACATTTATTTATTTACTGCCTATTTATTATACCAACACAGTGCTTTATTTTATACTCGCAAATTAAATTGTATTAGACACAGTTGGTAGTGGCCTAATGAGTTTTACTCACACCATGTTTGGATCATCATTTGGTACCTTAAAAGACCTATTGGTTATATGATAAGATCATGGATTATGCTTTCTTTTTGTTGCACTTTATGGACTGGGATTTGACATGGATTTGGGGGCTGAACATGTACTCAGGCTACCTACCGGAGTTGGGGTCTTTTATTTAATTATCCTATTATGAGTCTAGCCCTGTTGTTTATTTTACTTATTTTATGCTAACTACCTTATATTTTTGTGCATAGCATGTTCATGCATGGATGGTTTTATTTGGATTTGGCCATCTATTATTACCTTTTAGTTGTTATTATCTTTCATTGCCTTTCATTTATTATTACTTCTGATGATTTTTCTATTATTCTTACACTGTATTTATTACTAATCCAAAGGGTATAGTCTCCCCATTGTACCACCTTTGAACCCTTACTACTAGTCAGTAGCCTTTGGCGTATGAGGAGGTGCGCTTGAGGCCACGTGACCAACCAGCTCAGGGCACCATTTTAGTGGCTCCTAGTTTGGAATGTTACAGTAAACATGGCCAATATAATGATTTGGTAATGACATAAGGTTGTGATTAATTAGGTTGTTGTAAATTATTATGGTGGTTTTTTTTGTGTGGAGAAGTGGGTCGACTAGTGATGATGTAGTTGGTAGTGATGGCAGTATGTGGCCATGGTAGTTTGGTGTTGGTGATGGATGGTGATGATGTTGTATTTATGAGAACCCTTTATGTCAAGTTTGTGTGCAGGTGTGTGTGTGTGTGTGTGTGTGTGTGTGTATGATGTATTTTTTTGTGATTTGTTTACACACCCCACCCGGGTTGGATATTCTTACCAATGCCCAAATGTTTTGGGTTCCATGTACTTTCCCCAACATCCAGGTTGGTGAGGGTGGATGGTTGACTACCCCATCTTCCTCGCTCTCCCTTCAGGTGTAGTATATGGTGGCATTGGTTTTCAGGGGGGCATGCATGGTAGGAGGAGGACATGAGATTGATGTCCTTCATGTTTACGATACCCTATTGAGATGGATATGGATTAGATAATGATGGGGTGATGAGGTGGTATATATATATATATAATGGGGTCGTACATGGTAGTAGGAGGGCACGATGTTGATGTCCCTCATATTCATGATACCTTACTATTATGGTTAGTGATGTGATGATGGGATTCAGATATATGGTTGTGGACATAGATGTGGAGATGTAGCTATGGACTGATGTCAGCATAGGATGTTATAATCCTGTAAAGGTTGACATTGGTGGGGTTTCGACCCGACCCACATCATCATATGAGGGATTGAGCTTAAGACGTTTGACTTTGGGGCGTGAAATCAGTAAATCAATGGAGAAGTGGTTGTGGTGCACCTTTGAATATATTCTTTGATATTATTTTACTACATAGATGCAATATTTGGTGAGTGTGCCTTAATGAGACTGAGTGACAGTTGATTGATGCACTAATATGCTTCTTCCATATTTTCACAAGAGGTCTCGAGTATGATCCTACTAAGTATATATGACATGTTCACCCTATATAAAATTTCTTCAGGTTTTTGGGGCGAGTGTGGTGATTGAGTTAGAAAGTGCTAGCATGGAGCTAGGGATTGTTGTTGGGATCATTGCCTATGACTTTTGTTTGGTATTTTATTGTATTTGTCTGACATATTCATACATTATGAGATTATTATAGATCTTGGTTTATTTATGTCATGGTGTTGGTTGGTGGTTTTGTTTATATATTCCTAGGATATATGAGGGAAATGTCTCTCATACGTATGTTTTATACCCCGATGATAGCCACCAACCCAGGGCCTATTGGAGGCAGGTCTTGGGGGTCACTTTTGTCTTCATTGTAGGCCTAGGAGGTGTTCTTAGTGGGTGCAATTCGTGACATAATTATTTCCAAAAAACAAAGAATCCAAAATATCACTGAACTAGAAGCAAAGAAGGAAAATTAGAACAAGACAATGAAAAAAACCATGATGCATTTTCATAAAAGGATTGGGTTCTCGATGCTCTTACTAAGACGAAGCCAACAATTCTAACGAATCACGATTCCACCAAGAAACAAAGAAGAAATCACCACATGAATGTAGAGATAAAAAGAGAGAGAATAGAGAGGAAGACATTCATAGGAAACTCCCATGAAAATTGGTCACCCATGACATTGTATACAATGACATGAAGTATTTTAAATACAACCCAAGAAAACTAATAAGTGGTTGACGATGATATATACTATGATACACTATAATGAAATCAAATTATAAAATTTTGAAGTGTTATAAAACATACTTTATATATTTACACACATACACACACATACATAATTATATATTTATACACAAATATATTTTTTACACATCAAAGTATATATATATTATATTGTATTTGTATATACCAAATTTATTATATGTATATATTTTACAATGTATTATAAAACATAGGCTTTATATCAATTATTTTATACACTTTGTATATGTATGTATTGTAATTTATAATTATATTTGTTAAAGTTATACTTTATATAATTTACGCATGTAAAAAACAATGCATTATATGCATACCTTCTACATATCTATTTTTTTTGTTAAATATGAATATTATTGATCCAAATATGATGTATATGAATCGAAAATGGATGGATGTCAATCGTATGCCAAATGAGTATGAGTATGGGGTTAAAGGATATGTCAAGTTTGTAATAGAGCGTGCAAAACGACTATTCTCAAATAATTTGTTTGTGTTTACATTGTTATTCAAGATGCATTTGTCCAGATGAGTTAAAAGAACACTTGATTTTTCAAGGAATATATCGATGTTATAAATGTTGAACTAAACACAGGGAAGAACTGAATGTAGCTAGTGATTGTGATAACACTATGATTTATGGATCATCTAATATGATTACAACTATAAACGATAATAGGGATTGTATTGAGGAAATGAAAACGTTAGTTGAAGATGACCTTTGTGATTGTCCAAAGTTGTTTAAGAAGTTAAAGGGTTGTGCAAAGACGTCATTGGATGCTAGTTACACTAAATATACAACATTGACAGTCGTAGTGAAGCTATATAATTTGAAAGCTAACAATGGATGGAGAAACACCAGCTTTACAAAACTACTTACTCTCTTGAATAATATATTACCAAAAGATAATGAGCTTCCTTATCAAACATATGACACTAAACTAATGTTATGTTCAATGAGTATGATCTCTAAAAGAAGGCATACTTATCCAAATGACTATATATTATTTTATAAGGACCATGAATCACTAAAAAATGTCGTAAGTGTGGTGTGACTTGATACAAGAAAAATGAATCAAATCCTTCAAAATTTGTATGGTACTTTCCAATCATCCCAAGATTTAGATGATCGTATAAATATGAGGAGACTACAAGACAATTGAAATGGGATGTAGACACACGAATTCAAGATGAAAAACTTCAATCACTTAGCAGACACTCCTCAGTGGAAGAAAAATGATCACAAGTATACAGAATTTGGAAACAAGTCAAGAAACCTTTGTTTTTGCACTATCTACAGATAGAATGAATCTTTTTGGTATACAAATTAGCACTCATAGTACATAGGTGATTATGTTGGAAAATTATAACTTTCCACCATAGTTATGTATAAAGCGCGAGTACATTATGTTGTCTCTGCTTATGTTAGGATCAAAACAACCTTATAATGATATTGATGTTTATTTGGCTCCATTGATCGAAGAACTAAAATTAATATGAGACAAATGTGTTACCTTGTATAATGCTCATAAAAGTGAAGAGTTCATGTTCAGATTCGTGTTATCTAGGATGATAAATGACTTTATACTTATGGAAATTCATCAGAATACAGCATTAAAATAATGTTAGGGTGTCACATTTGTGAAGAAGGTACACACTCAGGTAGGTTGAAACATTTTTCGAAGACAGTGTTTCTAGACCACCATAAATTTTTGAAAAACCTCACAAAAATGAGTTGAAAATGAGATAATTTTTTTTAATTATCTTATTGGAATTATTTCTACGAAAAACATTTTCTTGATTTCATGCATGTAGAAAAAAATGTATGTGATAAGGTCATTGACACATTACTAAATGTGCATGGTAAAACAAAAGATAACACTAAGACTATGTTGAACATGATTTGCATGGAGATAAGGGAAGAGTTAGCGCCAGTGAAGGGTGAAAGACAAACTTTTCTTCCTCCAATGGCTTGCACTCTTTTTAGGCAAGAAATGTTTTAGTTTTAAAGCTTCCTGAATGGTGTAAAGTTTTTAGGGGGATATTCATCAAATATCAAGAATATCATGTCGATAACTGATTGGAAGGACCTAAAATCACATGATTTTCGTGTTTTGATGCAATATTTAATGTTTGTGGTTTTACATTTCATTCTACCTAAAAATGTCTATCATACATTAATTAGACTTTACTTCTTTTTCAAATCTATTTGCAGTAAAGTTACAAACCCGACGAAGTTTCCAACTATAGAAAATGAAATTGCTATCAAATTAAGTGAATTGGAAATGTTCATCTCACCGTCATTCTTTTATATAATGGTTTACTTGATGGTTCACTTGGTTAGAGAGATCCGACTATGTGGTACCATACATTATAGAAGGATGTACCTCATTGAATGGTTGGAAAGAGTTTCAGAAATCAAATTCATTCAGAAGGTTGTATTACAAAGTGATATATTATTGAAGAAGTTGTTGAATTCTGTATTGACTACATATACGATGTGGATAACATTGGTCTCCCAAAATCTCATCACAATAGGGACCTTGTGATTGAAGTAATTTCTGAAAGAGATGTTGTCACAATTACCATTACAGAGCGGGATCAGTCTCACCTTTACGTTTTACATAACAGTATAGAGCTTTCACTATATACCGAAACTCACAAAACAATTCTTAGGCATTTGAATTCATCAAGGGTTGAAATATGAATATCAAATACACATAATCAATAATTTATAAGATCATTTCATAGCCATTTTTTAAGGAGTTGTATGCAAATTCGAATTCAATTTCAGAACAACTTTGATGACTAGTCAGAGGACCAATTGTACATGTATTGTCTTACAATTGTTATGTAATTAACAATTATACATTCTATACAAAGGAACAGGATGAGCATAGTGTGATGGAAAATAATAGAGTTAGTCGTGGAAAAATCAATACATATATCTAGAACATGGGACAAAAATCCATTGTATACGAATATGTCATTCTTTGGCATTATCGAAGAAATATGAGTAGGATTATATAATATTCCAAGTGTCGTTTTTATTCAAATGGGTTGATATCGATGAATTGAGATCCGTGAAAGTAAATTTCAGTAATAAAGAGTACAAGGATAAACCATTCAAAATGACATCACAAGTAGTACAAGTATTTTATGCCTTGGATCCTGTAAACACAAATTGGTCAATTGTTATATTATTGATGAAAACAATTGTGTGGTCGAATAAAAATTCCATTGAGGATGACCCCTTCATTGGGACATCGCAATCATTTCACGGTGATTTCAATGTAGATGGTGTCTTGTATATCAAAGGGGACCACATAAGGAGGGATACTCGATAAGGGGGCCAAATCCGTTATACCTTTAAAGGAAAGAAAGAGTTCAATGAATGGGTTAAATGTCACTGGTTACTTTTTCATATACAATGTGCTTCCTCGTAATATTATGTGTTCACTGCAGTATTTATGTAATCTAAATTAAATATTTAACTACTTGTGCAGATAATGGACTTCTCCACCTGCAGATGCTAACAATGTTGAGGAACAACATATTGGAAATGCTAAAATTGGGGAAATGTTAGAAGGTGAACAACAGATGGAGGAAAAAAGATAGGAGCGGTGTAACACGATAGTCATAATAAAAATTATTAAGACGAGAAGTAAATGTTTAAAATTCGATATTGGATAGAATGCACATGACTAACTTATTGACCCCCAACAAGACCATTTTCATTAGTTACATGGACATCAACACTTGAATGCATGTGTCGATTGATGTAGATACGTGGCATAATGTTGCGCCTACATTGAAGACACTAACTTGGAAAAACATTGGGGTAACATTATGATATACTTTCTATATTTTATCGAAAAATTAAATAATGAAATGTTGATTTGCACTTCATTGACCCTTGCAGGGTACATTTATATTAGATGATTGTCGGATGAAATGTGTATTAATGGTTGCTAGAAAGGATCATAGAGCCTTTCAGACACTTCTTACGAAAAAAAACATCTTCAGGGCATTGAGGGGAAAGTAAATTGTAACACCCCCAAATTGAGGCACTTTGTTATTTTATTATGTATTTTCAAGTTATATAATGATTGGATTGAGTACCAGGAGTTTCTGGATGATTTCGAAGAGTTGGATGCTTTCTGGAGGGTGCACAGTTTGAGCACGATTAAGGGAAACCATGTGGGTTTCCTAGGTAACCATGCAAGGTAGAGAGGAGACTCGAGGGGAAGCGCACGGTTGACGCACAGTTCGGGTAAACTGTGTGGTAACCATGCGGTCTAAGAATTTTTTTCAGATAGTGACAGTTTGCACGGTTTACCAAACCATGTGGTTCAACCATGCAGCTATGGGTGTCGTCGAGTAATACTAGCACGGTTGTCATCTGGTTCGCCAAACTGTGTGCCCTAACTATGTGACGTAATTGATGAAATCCAAAAATTAGATTTTTAACTCGAAACTTCCCCTAAACCCCTCATTTTTCCTCCCTTGACTTAGGCTCTCAAACTCCAGGCTTCCTTTGAGCGATTTTGGTGATTCCTCACCTTCGAAAGGCCGATCTCAGTGAATCAGAGAGTGTTGAGTCTTGGAAATCAAATGTTAGAACCTTGTTTTCTCTCTTTCAAATCCACTCATCTTCTTTTGAAAGGAACCCTAGACCGAGGCTTCCATGCCCGAATCTATGAGTGTTTTGACATAGTTTTCTTATAATCCATTAAGGGGAAGACTAGAGGAGATCGGTTATGCAAAATCACAAAGAAATTCTCCATAATGAAATCGTTCGAAGTGGGTGGCTTCTCCCTCATTCCACTTTATGGAACTCGAACGCTTTTTGTTTCCTAAATAAATTGCTTTTTCTTTTGAGTGAAAAACTTAAGTTCCCCTAAAACCCTCATTTTCCTCCCTTAACTTGAGCTCTCAAACTTCAGGCTTCCTTTGGGTGATTTTGGTGATTCTTCACCATCTAAAGGTTGGTCTCAGTGAACCGAAGAGTGTTGAATCTGGAAATCAAATGTTAGAATCTTGTTTTCTCTCTTCTTTCGAATTTTCTCATCTTCTTTTGAAAGGAACCCTGGACTGAGGCTTCCATGCCTCGATCCATGTGATCAGATGTGTTTTGATGGAGTTTTCTTATAATCCGTTAAAGGAAGACTGTAGGAGATCGAATATGGAAATCGCAAAGAAATTCTTCGTAATGAAACTGTTTGAGGTGGATGGCTTCTCCCTTATTCCACTTTCCTAGGCAACTTGAATGCCTTTGGTTTTCTAAATAAATTGATTTCCCTTTTAACTGAAAAAACTTAAGTTAAAACCCTATTGAAAATCTCTATTGTCAGTTGACCTTTAAATCTTGGGTTGTATGTGATTCCCACAACGTGCTAGATAAAATAATTTTATGGAATTTCAAATAAAGAATATGTTTGGGTGTGAGAACATAGCATGGACATGATTGGCATGCGTTTATATGCATATGGGAAGGGTCTTGGGGGTCATACATGGCCTAAGTGCCAATTATGGGGCACACTATATTATACCGTCAAGTGATGACTTGGGACTGAGGGGACGAGTTTACGCTCGCAAGTTGGACTATTCAAAGGACCTGCTGGGGCAAGAAAACAATTTGAAATGCAATTGAATCAACTTACCATGCCAAAATCATTTGCATAAACCAAATATGCAATTAATTTGAAGTACCTTCTCGTTTGGAACTTTCACAGCGAGCAATGGGTTGAACTGGATAGGATTGTGAATCTTCAGTTGGAGTCTCGGAGCCTTCTCCTAAGCATGTCCATCGACCTCTTTCTCGCATTGGACTTGGTGTTTCTGCTGGAAAGACTCCCAAAGAGGCCATCGGGAGATTCCTTGAATTTATCACATATAATACCCACCTTCTTGGGATCCAAGGCGTTGTAGTTCCTGTCCCTTATCACTGGATTCATGAAGTTCTCTGGCTGGCTGCTCAGCAGAAGGTTTATCAGCTGCCTCGCCTCCAACAAGCACCCGCTCAGGCTCCCCTCTCTGTATATCTCGCTCAGCCCCGTACTCTGTAGCTGATTCTCTGCAAACGATTCCAACATCTTCAGGTCCTCGTCGATTCCCAGAACAGCATTGGCGTTGAACCGCTTCACACCGTCGCTCAGAAAAGCTGCTACAATGGAGGTGGAGACATGCTCCAGAGCCCCACCACCCACTTCGTATAAGCCATCCAGAGGTAAGATCTGCTGTGCTGTGGACATGATTGTGTCCAGGTAGATGATTACCTGTTTCACATACTCGTGCCCGTCCTGGCGCGTCTCATCCGAAGTCCACCCGATGTTTTCTCTGAGCGCCATCATCTCGTCCACCTTCTTGTTCACTAAATTTATCAGGGCGTGGTAGGCCTCCTCCCTAGAAGTTTTGAGGGCCATTTTCGCCGCCAAACAAGCCTGAGGCCTCGCCGCCGCCCGTACGGTGATCCCGCACCGTTCCGCTGCCAGCCGGAGGAAGAAATCGCAAGCCTGTTCCAGGAACGCTATATTCGCAGCCATCTGCATGGCCTGGGAGTAGCGCATGCCGCTGTCGTCGATCTTTTGCAGCAGAAACTCGTTCAGCACATCGATCAAAAGCTTGTCCAGTTGAGTCCTCACGTAATTGTAGAACCACGCACGCTGCTGCTCCCGCCCCCGGATGGCCAGGTAATCCATGGATTCGTCGATGAACGATCCTACGATCCGGCAGGTTTCGGGGACCATGGAGGAGAAGGGAGCGATGTAAGGGAAAGCCGGCATGATCTCGGATGTTTGGAGATGAAACGCAGCGACGTCTGCATGATACTCTGCTTCCTTCTTCACCATCATTCGCTCGTAGCTGTCGCCGTCGACCGCGTCCAACAGCCGTCGCTGAGAATCTCGCAGCAGGAGCAGATGGTACTTCTCCCGGCCACCGTCGAGGAACTCGAGAAGCGGGTTCACCTGGAATCCACACTGTCGCAGGGTCACACCGAGAAGGTTGACATAATCTTTAACCATCAGCAGGTGCGCCGCTGAGTCGATGACAGAGAACTGCGCTTCCAGCACCGATGTGATCTTCGTCGCCGCCATTTCCCACATGGCCTCGACCTCGGAAGGCAGCAGCAGGCCGCGCGCGGTTCGCAGAACACGATCCTCCAAAATGAAGTAGCCGGTGATCTGTGAGAGGAAGGACTGGTAATAGTCGAGGAAAGGCTGCACGGAAGAGATTTCAAGGTCTGAATTCAGCTGCAACAATCGATTCTTATGGTAATAGCTGCGAAATTTTTCTTGGATCCCGAGACATGCGTGGATGTGTTGAGCCCGATGGAGAGGCGTGAGGCTGAGCTTCATGATAGATTCCCCTTCTTCCGGGCCCTCCTCGTCTAGGGTTAGGGTATAGCCTGCATCCCCAATTTGATTTGCTTGATCGTGCAGCTCCCCGATCGAAGAAGCCTGCCGGATGGCCCGTCGTCCGATGTCTCTGGCGGTGGTTCTGGCATGGACTAACCATTCATTGAATTCGCTGCGCACTCTCTTCTCGATATGCAACCTTATCAATGGTATCCTCACCTCGATCACCCTTCTCAGCGTCTTCACCGGAATGCTCTGCAGGTATTTATCCTCGATCGAATCCAGGATTCGAAGAGCGTGATATAATCTTCCCTGCGTGACGTGATCGTTGCACTTCCGACACAGTTTCAGCACTTGCAGGCAAGTCCTCGACATCCCGATCGCGTCCGCCACGTTCTTCTTGATCGAATAGGATTCGAGGAGGGTCTCGCATTTCATGAGGGAAGCGGTCCCGACTTCTTGCAGCCGGAAGTTGCCGCCGGAAAGATTTTCCTTCAGATCCTCTGCGTCCACCAGAACCCCGCGGAGTTCGTCGACGGCGAGGATGAATTCTTCGTAGTGAGTCCTGCAGAGCTCCTCGATCTCGGCTTCCTTCTTCTTCACCACGCTGCGGAGTTGATGCAGGAGGGATTCCGGCCGGCCTGTTTCGAATGAGTGCCGGACGATTGGGCCCAGGTCCATACCATTGCTGATCGAAGTTACCAGGATCTGGACCTCTCCTCCTGAATTGCTGTTTTCCTTTAGGGTTTTTGCCTTGGATTTTCCTGGCATGGTTCGCTGATGGATTGGAAAGAGATTAAGCATGAGATCCTCCATTTCAAGAAAATGAGTTTTCCTCCCCGCGGTTCTCTCCCCACCGAATCCGTTCAACTTCCATTCCGAACTCCTAGCCACCATCCCAGGATCATCCCCGCGTACCAGAGATCTGTACCTCTCCCTCGAGAGGAAGATGGCGCTTCTCCAGATCTGGCTGCGGCGGCGGAGTCAACGCCGGCGTTGTTTGCTTTTTCCACCCTCGTATTCTGCTCGTTTCTCGGGGCCTCCTGCTCGCTGCCTCCCCCCGATCCGCGGTGTTTTCCTCCGTCCATGCTTACAGCCCGACGGCGCCGTTCCTTCTGCAACGGCGACTCAGGCAACGACGGCCACGATCCGCCCCTCCTCGTACAGATCTGCTGGTGCCTTTGTGCGGGATTTAAATCCTCGGCACCTGAACCTGACCCTCAACTTGAAGTTTTCCACCGGAAATTCTTCTGTAAATTTTCACCAGAAATTCCCATGTAAATTTCTAGTGATGAATTTTCACCGGAAATTTTCGAGGTAAGTTTCACTATAAATTTCATATGCAAATTTTCACATTAAATTTATACTTCAAATTTGCACTTAAAATTAAAATGAAAATATGTTAATACATAAGTAAAAAATGCAGTTTTTTAATAAATATTTACATTCCAAATTTGCATTAAAAACTTCTTGTGTAAAATTTAGGGATTTATAAGAGTCTATAAACACTTCATAAATCATGAATAGAAACTTTGAAGTAGACATTTCCTAGGGAAATATTCAGTGCAAACATTCTCTAAAATTTTCCAGTGCAAACTTCCACTAGAAATTTCTAGTAAAAACTTCAATTGGCGGTTCGAATTTATACATTAAATTACAATGAAGTTATATTGATACGTAACTAAAAAATATAAATTTTCAATGGAAATTTACATTGCAAATTTCCATTGGAAACCTTTAGTGCAAATTTCTACTGGAAACCTTCAGTGCAAACTTCCACTAGAAACTTCTATTGTCAATTTCCAATCAATTTTTTAGTGGAAAATTTCTATGTATATTTTCCACTATACAACATATTTTAAAATTCATAGAGCAAATTTGCACTGAAAATTTCCAATATAATTTTAAAGTATAATGGAAATTTTCAATGAAAACTAAATAAACACGGAGACAAACATACAAATACAAATAAACATGGTGATATTAAATTATAAACATCAAGTGAAAATTTATAGTGGAAATTCTCATTACGTATATACAAATATCAATGTAAACTTGCATTGAAATCTGGTGTTTTACATTTACAATGAAAATTCTCACTAATATAAATCTATACTAAGAGTTTTTAGTGTAAATTTGCAGTGCAAAATTTGAATCCATATATATGTATATATAAAAATGTAAATATACAATATAATTTTAAGTACAAATTTATACTGCAAAGTCACACAATCCCATTGAAAATTTCCAATGAAAACCTGCAGTGAAAGTTTAAAGCTATTAGTGAAATCTGCATTTGTTGCGGCAACTGGTTTCCTAATATGATCTCTTTTCGGTGCAAGTTATTCATTGAATGTTGATTCTATTTATGATAGATTTTACATGTATTTGAGTTTGATTTCATTACCTAGGATCATAAGATGAAAATTTTCATCACAATTTTTTAATTCAAATTTCCACTTAAATTACAAGTGAAAATAGATTAATACATAAATAAACAATTCAAATACGCACTGAAAAATTACAATGGAAATTTAAAAAGAAAACTATCATCTTAAATTTCCAATTTGGATTTCCAGTTAAAAAATAATTGAGAGTATATTAATGCACAAATAAACTATGCAAAATTCCAATGAAAATTTCC
The DNA here is from genome assembly GCA_963277665.1 of Viscum album. Lineage (NCBI taxonomy): Eukaryota > Viridiplantae > Streptophyta > Magnoliopsida > Santalales > Viscaceae > Viscum > Viscum album. The sequence goes on from OY728131.1 coordinate 2,008,981,182, forward strand.
ACTAATTATTTCCATTGGAAATTTCCTATGAAAACTTTTATTGAAAATTTCCATAGATTATTTACTATACATAATATATTTCCTATTATAAATATATGGGAATATTTAATACAAAATTTTAGTGTATGCATACATAATATATTAATATATATAAAACTATGTAAAATTTCAACGGAAAATTCCACCAATAAATTTAGAGTGAATAAATATAAAAAGTGTATATAGTTAAAAAATTATTATTAGTTATTATATATTTATAAACATATAACAAATTATTAATTATTATTGTACTTTTAGTTTTGTTTACTATTGTTAAATATTTATTATTGTTTTATATTTCCAATTATATTTACTATTAATAAATTATTATTATATATTTCGTTTTGATTTAATGTTTATGAGTTTCTGTTTTTTGTAATTGCATTGAAGGGTATTTAAGTCCAACTCATTCAAGTAAATCAGTTTGTTTTTTAAAAATCAATATTATTTAAAATTTACATCTTCCGCCACATCACATTTTTGCCACGTGGAGGTCATCCCGCGGTGTACCTGACCCTCAGGTCCAGATGGTGGACCTGAGACGATAATTTTTACTTTGTGCAGGCACCACTTTCTTTGGTAGCTCAGGCAGCGACGGGCACGTTCCGTAGTGTTATATTTTTATTCAAAAATATTTTGGAGTGTTTTGGAGAAAACACTCTTGGATTGATGAGGTAGACTTATCAATAAAATATGTATTTGTTAAAATGATATTAAAATGTTTTAAAAAACATATATATATTTAATAAAATGTTTTGTTATATATATATATATATATATATAACAAAACAAAACACAAAATAAAAAATTTATTAAATAAAATGACTCATGACTCGATTATTCGTAATCGTTGGGATTCGTTTATTCGAATTCCGAACGGGTGTCCCCTTATTCGAAATGGTTAGATCGAACCGGTGTAACTCCCACTGTTTCATATTTATAAACAATGAACGTCGAGACCGCTTATGGGTGAACTTAATTTTCAATCCAAGATATTCTCCTGATTTCTCCCAACATCGGTGCAGCAAGGCTATCGGAAATTGGTGCTCGATTTCCCCCAAACCTTGGTGAAATCCTCGAGGGAAACTTTCATCGAGAACCCTACACCATCAATTTGAGGGGTGGATCAAACCCTTTTGGACAATGAATTCAATTCACGCATCATGGTTCAATCAGTTTTCTCATTCTGCCTACTTCTTTTTGAAACAACGTGACTACTTCGTTTCCTTCGGCCGCGCTCACTGCCCTAGCGACGCCACTCCGTTTACTTTAGCGGCGACAGACCAGATCTATCTCCAATCTGGCAGATCTGCTCGTGTCTTCGAGCTCGCATGACAGCCAACGGTCCTCATTGGCCCAAGGTCAGCGCCCATCGCGTCGTAGGGGCGGGGAACGCCTCCCACTCGGCTTCCCATTTTATTTATTTTTATTAAAATTATTTATTTTACATATTCAAATTATTTATTTTTAATTTATTATTAAATTTATTTGATTTTAAATATTCAATTTATTTATATTTTTTAATTAAAATATTAAATTTAAATACTCACATTATTTACATTATAACTATTATTTAAAATATTATTTACATTATAATATAACTATTATTTACGATATATATATATATATATATATATATACATTGACATCATTAGATTTATGTTATTTAATGTTATAATTACGTTTAAATATATTTACATTATTAACTATTATATACATTATATTTTCGTTTTTTTATGTTATATAATGTAAATATAACATTATATATACATTATAAAACTTTTTTATTGACATTATATTTACATCATATAACAATTTTTATGTTATATAAACGATACCTTATATTTTTGCTATATTTACATTATATTTCCTTTGTACTTACATTATATTTACATTATATAACGTTGTATTTACATTATATTTATTTTATATAACGTTGCATTTATATTATATTTACATTATATAACTATTATTTACATTGTATTTACGTTATCTCCACATCATATAACATAGATTTACATTATATTTATGTTATATTTCTGCTATATCAATGTTACATTTACATTATATTTATGTTATATCACCTAAATATGACGTAAATATAGCATAAATAATAGTTATTAACGTTAGATAACATAAACATAATGTTATATAACATAGACATAACATAAATATAAAGTAAATTTATGTTATATAATGTAGATATAACATGAATATAACATCAATCTATGTTATATTTAGCTATATAACATGGATATAACATAAAATGTAATGTAAATAATAGTTAATAAGGTATATATAACATTAAATATAACAAAAATATGACATTGTATGACATTAATATAATGTTATATAACATAAATATAACATTTTATAACATAGATTTAACGTAAATATAACTTAAATATAATGTAAATATAACATAAATGATAGTTATATAACGCTATATAATGTAACTATACTGCAAATACAATGTTATATAATGAAAATATAATGTAAATACAGTGTACATAAAATATAAATATAACTTAAATATAAAGTAAATATAACGTAAATATAATGGCAATATACTCTAAATATAACAAAAAAACAATGAAAATAAATGTTATATAACATAAATAATAGTTATATAAAATAAATATAACATAAACAATAGTTATATAATGTATATATAACGTTATATTTACATTATATAACATAGATGTAATGTACATTTGTTGAGTCAAAATATCTTTTTATACTCTTTTAAAAATCACAATTCACTTTTATAATGTTTATATTTCTAATCTTTATTTTCTTCCAAGTATGAAATCTTGCAGAAAGTTATAAAGGTATTGAGTTTTCTAATTCATCAGACGAAGACTTATAAGGTTCATCAGACAAAGACTTATAAAGTTCATCGGAATTATAAAGTCAATCAGACAGAGACTTATAAAGTCTATTAAGGAGACTTATAAAGTTCATCAAATAAAGACTTACAAAATCCACCAAACAGGCACTTACAAATCTACTGGATAGTTGTAATGGCCCGCACCGTTTATGGGTTGGAAATTCCTGGGAAGATTTGAAATTTTAGTTTTGTTGGATAGTTCATTTTGAGAAATAGGGATCAAAACTAGCTTCCAAGGTTTTTAGCATCCCAAAATGGTGTTTTGGGATGGGTTCAAGGATTAGGTGATGACCTAAGGTTCCAGGAGGCTTCCAGAGGAGCGGTCGAGGGCTTGAGATTGCTGAAAAGCACTGCAACGACCTATTCATGCCTTGAATAGGGTATTCACGATGTGAAATGGATTCATTGGGTGGCCTAAGGCCTTTCATGGCATGAAAACGAGACCGGGGAGTAGAGCCTGAAAAGTCAAGGTATGACGCCATGCATCACTCCGTGAAACATGCTAGGTTGTTTTTTTAACGAAAAAGAGGGGCTTGGCTCCCCCCTTATGTCGGATGATCATGAATCATATGGGAGGGCTCAACTGGAGCTTCTATCCCTTGTTTCTCCTCTGATTCGAGTGGTTTTGAGTGTGATTTGACAACATTGAAGATAAAGATCTCCCTCCTCTCTCATTTTCATTGCCTTCCCCCCATCATTCATGATTTTGAGTGTTTCTGTTTTAGGGATTTTCTTTGATTCCACCATATATTGTGGAATCAACCGTTTCTGATGGGTTTTTTTCACTCAACTTAGATAGAGGAGAACCCAAGACAAGGCCAACATGTCATCGCACGTCGTTTCAGCGAAGGTATGTTTCCCGGTTGAATTCTTCTAGAATTTCCAATTTAATTTTATTAAATTGGCCATTGTTATGTTGTAGCACGATAGGGCTTTTACCCGGAATGAGGTCAGAAGTGTGTTACAGACCTTCCATAGATGGTTGGTCGAGGTTTTAACTAGGCGATGATATATGGTAAGTCTTTCGATATGTATGCCTTTCGCCTTTTAATGTGAGTTTCATTGTAATCATATAATTAATAATAATTGAGTTATAATTAATTATTTGGAATGCTTGGGTCTCAGATAGAAACTCGTGGTTGTAACGACCCGACTCATGCTGGGGCTTGAGCCGCAACTACCTCAAGCCCACCTCCATAGGCCAAGGGCTGACGACCAACGCCGAAAGCATACCAAACTTGAGGATGCCTTTTATTAAATACTTGTACTCACACACATGCAACCAACTCAATGCAAAAGTGCAGAGGGAAAGAAAAACAAGACACAACACAACTATATATAAGCCAAAAACATGCATCAACATCTAAACAGTACATGTACAAGTGCTATAAAGTAAACTGAAAGGTAAAGGAGAAAAATACACATCCAACTAGAAGAGTACCACAAATCGGCAACAAGTGAAAAAAGTAAAACAGATGAGAGAGTCCCACTCCTAGATCCCAAGATAAGACAACCGCATGCGGTCCAAGCGTCCTGTATCCCTAAGCTCCTCTGATGTCACGATCAACCTGTCCGTCGTCGGCAAGGGCACACCAAGTGCGGGAAAAACCCAAGCATAGGTGAGTATAAAAATACTCAGTGGAATACCCCGAAGGCTTAAGGGAGTAGAAAAAGATATACTGAAGGGGGGAGCAATAGATAATATAAGGTAAAATAAAAGAGTACGACTCAACCCAACAAGAGAGTGAAGTAAGCTCATCCAAACACAAGGAGCTATAAATGGTGAGAAGATGAATTTCTCGTCGAGTCCTTGCTACTTATAGTAGGAGAGTAAACACATACAATCACAAAAAGCTAGACATAGAAAGCACGTGACATACCCCATGCATCTTCGCCTCTCTTGGAAGAAGAGTAACCAAAACCCAAGGAGTGGATACTGTAATAGGATATATATACATGCCCAACCAAAGAATCCCAAACGAGAGAGTAAGGGGATCTCCATCTCACAGCTCAACCCAGGAAAAGAGTTGCCAACAGTTCCAGAAGTAACCACCTACGATGCCCCACATCCCTCACGTATGCCCTGAAGATGCAAGTCAAAGCGACTCAATCACCACACCTTGATACTATCTGCTTTGGGCGGGTTTGTCTCGCCCGCACGGTTTTAGGTCGCGTCACAAAGATGCGTCTCGATGGGAAAACCATCCCTATTTCTCATGAGTCCAAAGGTAAATCAAAATTTGTCTCTTCACTGATCTTTATAGTCGAGATATCATGCCTCAAGGTCGAGGACCCACTACCCACCACTAAAGGGTATGCTTGGTACCGTCGTCGGCGAACCCCACTGCCCAACCCCGCTGAAGGGTAAGCCCAAAAGTGTCATTGACGAACGCCACTGCCCAGCCCTGCCATAGGGTAAGCCTGAAAGTGTCATCGATGAATGCCACTGCCCATCCCCGATAGAGGGTAATCCCGAAAGAGTAAATAACGAACACCACTACCCAACCACACTGGAGGGTAAGCCATGAAGATAGAACAAAGAACGCCACTTCCCAACCCCATTGGAGGGTAATCCATGAAGAGAGAACAAAGAACACCACTTCCCAGCCCCGCTGGAGGGTAATCCCTGAAGAGAGAATGACGAACGCCACTGCCCAACCCCGCTGGAGGGTAATACGATGGAGGGTAATCCCAAAAGTGTTCTGGCCATCCCTGATGGATGGTACCTCTCAGAAAGCATCGAGGAACTACACTGCAGTCATCAGGTATCACCCTGGATAGACGACACACCTGGAACATCTCACATCGTATCTCGAAATCCACTATAGAGGGCACTATTGTGTTCTATGGGGAAGAACACTTAGGATAGGCTACTCACATGCCAAAATCCGAGTCCAAAAGAAGGAGATATGAGAGGTAGAAGATTCATAATATGGTACACATAGAGTGTGGGTCCCACATGACATGTGGCCCCACCTCATCACCAATCTGTGTACCCATCCATACTCGGGTAGTAAACTGTGAACAAGTTCCCTCTAGGCATGTCAGCGTACTCCCAGAGCACATGGCACCACTGGCCTAAAAGGCCGACAAGCGCATGATGCTCGTTGTTTGATCCGAAGGGTGAAAATGTAATTATACATACATGCCTCTTCAAAAATCCCTAGATAATAAAACGGATCACACCATCATGACCCTTGGGAAAAAATGCACAGGATCGAATATTCATTCACCTGAATCAGACTCCCGGTGAAGAAACTACATTTCACAGTATTGCGCATGAACGATGCTTCATGGGACCCAAACCACAATCCCAAAACACATCAAATGGATTATGTTATTGCGATCCTCTCAAAAAATTACATGGTATTGACTATTCATTCATCCCAAACGGACACTCGGTGAAAAGGCTACGTTTCACTATAAACGCCCAAATCGAGTCTCATGGGGCCCGCACCACCATTTTGATTTAAGTGGCCAAAATAAGTATTAGAAAGTCTGTCTCAACTCTAGGGTCACAATGCTTCTGATGATGCATCAATCAGACGTCGTATGCAGACATATGGTCTGATAGAAGTTTCCCAAATAATAATAATTATATTATTATTATAATCGGACTTTTTGTGCCACTGATCCTTGAACATGAATTACAAAAAAAATCCCAAAATATCCTCAAAAGGTCCTCCTCAAAACAAGGGTCATGTTTCCGCAGACAACACGTGAATCGAGCGCCCGAATTATAAGATACAGGCATTTGAACTTGCGCTCAGCCCATCCGACGGGACCGACCCGGTTTGGCCGGTCCGCCCCACCGGCCCACAGGCCTACTGGATCACTGGCCTTTGCACAACCGACATGCCTCATGTACCAGAACCCTACCACTACAGCCCGCCTGGCCCTGGCCGCTGCCGGCCGCCGTGAGACTTCCTCTGACAACTGGCGGTGCCCCGGTGCTTGGAAAATAGATCCAAGAGTGGATCTGGGATCCCCAGGATGCACTCTTCACATACTCTACCTGCGCTTGAAAATCTTTCGCCATTTCAACGCGATGAAAAGTTTTTGGATCATCCGTTCACTACTGCACCTCCTCCGGCATCCGAAACTCAAAACCGTCATAGATCCGGAATCCTTGGATCACGACCTTCACAGAACTATGCCCTGCTCGACGATCAGATGTCGTTTTAGTATTCCAAAATGTTGACCAATGAAGAATGCGAAGAAAGATGAAGAATGGGTTTTCAGAAATCGAATCAGATGATGGCCGTTGTTAGTTTGGCCATCAACAAAGGATTCCAAAACACCGAATTAAAATAGAAAAGGTTTTTGACAACAAAATTTCAATCAGGGAGCTAAAAAATCCAAAATAGAAATCCTACCTCGATTTTGGATCCATTTTTGTGTTCGTTGCGCTCCAATATACTGGTTCCTGTAGTTTCATCATGATTCGATGAAGAACTAATGTCAAATCGCCATCAGAAGGGAGAGTGGTGCTTCGCCTGCACCTAAGAGGAAATGATCCAAACCCTTGCTCATTTCCTTAAGCTCCTATTTATAGGAACTGTCAACGGTCGCAGGATCTGAACCTCCTGTGCCCTCTCACTTAAGGTCGCCCCTAGGGAAAACACTGTGCTACGAACTCAATGGTGCTCTTAGATTTCCAATCTGAATCTTTGATCAAAAGTTATTTGATTCGGCATTCGAGATAAAATAATTAAATTTAATTATTTTATTTACGAAAATTCCCTATGTAGCTTTTTCTACAGAAGATCCGTTCTGACAAAAGTTATGTAACACCCCAAGCTTCCACGGTACGCTTCTCTTTGAATAATACAGTAGCGTGTGTTGTACGCAACCTCGAGTTCTAACACACCGCGACCAATCAAAGTAGCCGTTATGAATAGTAATAACCACTTTTTGAAATTTTATAAATTTTATCTCTCAAAATGGACTTCATTTTTGGATTTGGAATATCGAAATTATCTTAGGGTAAAATTTTGGTACTTTTCGGATAACTTTTATATTTTGATGAATAGTGAAAATTACTAAATTTTAATTAAAAACAACTTTTTTAATCAAAATAATTAACAGTGATAAATTATGAATTTGAGTGGGTTTAAAGTATATTTAGAATATATTTTTACCATTTAATATGATGTTGGTCTTTGGACATAATTTCACAATTAAACCGGACATAAACAAGTGTCAATGTTTTGATAGTTATTATCTCTTAAAAACACGCTTTTTTGTTTTAACGACATGAATTAATTTTAAATTAATTTCTGCCACTTCTATGTTTTGAATTTGAAAAAATGGATTCCATATTTAGAATCAGGATGTCCAAATTGTGTAAATAGGTAACTTTTATTTTTAGACATTTTGAATAATTACTTCGGTAAATATTTTATTCACCATGGTTAAAGGGTAAATCCGGTAAATAAGGGTAAAAAAATAATATTATTATAATAATAAATTACCCTAAAATGTGTCCTAACCTTATTGGTTGATAAATGTCCGACCATGGGCATATTTGGGTCGATTTTGGGACCCCATGGATTCACTTGTAAGTGATAAGGACACTTTATATTAATTAAGTTAAAATAAATACAAAAATGACATAAGCATATATCTTTTAGAAAAATAATTTTTACATAGAGTTATATATGTTGTATTTTCAACTATAAATATTCATTAGAAAGCTAAAATTATTTCCTACATAATGGTATTTTATTTATAATTTTTAGACATTTAATAATTAATATTATTTATGACACAATAATGATGCAGTATTTTCCTTATTAATGAAAGAATCAAATAATTGGTATTATAAATGTTAAAATTAATATAATTTGAAAGTTTTGATGACATACATGAATTTTATTGCTTAATATGACATTATATGATTGCTTAAATGAGTTTGGTTCTAATTAATAAAGTTTTTAAGACTAACAAAAATCAATTATTGAATAGTGTCAAAATTCACATAAAAGAGTTTTTAAAACAGATATTATATTATTAATTGATATTAAATTTATAAAAATCTAAGGTTCAGCCAAGAGACTTATATCATGATAGGTGTATCATTAATGGACCACTTGTGGGTCGCTTGGATGTATATAATAATTTTATTAACTATATAATATAAAAATACAAAGTGACATGGTAAATGTTAAACTAATTAACTAAGAGTTAAAACAAAAAGTTAAGGTTAATATAATGACCAAAACCTGTATAAATTATATTGGTTGAGTGGTTTTCGACCCATCCCTACCTTAAACTTTAAATAATCAACTCTGGATCCATTATAAACCGAATATGAATTTATTATAAAATAATATTTCTAGCTTTTCCAAAGGTGCCCCTCACCCCTCTTATAAAAGGGCACTCCCCCTTCTCACTAATTCACACATTAAAAGCCTTTTGGATCGGCCAAAACCTGCCCAAATACTCTATAAACTTCCCTAACTTTAACTTAGAGGCCTTAGTTTGATCAGAAAGCCAACCTAAGGAGCCCTTTTGATCAAATCAAAAGGAGGACCCCGAAGAAGAGGTAATGTTTTCACCACCCTTTTTTCAAGTTCATTTCTTCTTCAACTTATTCTTTATTTGTTATTCCTATTATAAAATAATAACTACAGTATCTACTATATACTGTGATGTTATTATAAATATGTTAAAACCATATTCAATATTCTATCCATCCTTTAAATGACATGTCACCATACGTTCGTACGTACGACTTACCGTCTCCACGTCGTGGTGTAATTGTTATTCAATATATTATTATTTAGATGAGTATAATAATGATGTGTAATTCATGTAAATAATAAATATAAAATGATAATTATTCTGTATATATATGATTTACCATCCAATTATATATTATTTTAATATCAAAAGAATGATATTGTCGCTCGTGCGTACGTACGGACTACCGTCTCCACGAATGCGATGAGATTCATTCCCCATCATATCCATTCAAGTATAATTCTCATTTTATGATTAAAAATAATGTTTAAGGACTTGATATAATTCTGGATATGAATAAAATACAACCTATCCATAACAAACATGCCTTATGTAACGAAACATATAAAAGAAAACGATTAAGTTAACACCCGAAACGACGATAATACTAAAATATTATTAACAAAGCATTAATAAAAGATCATATATGATATCATAATTATGTATATGGTTCTTTTATAACTTGATAACAATTTTTTAACTATTATACAAGAGGTTAACATACCATCGACTAAGGAAAATTATAAGGTAAGAGTTTATCTCACAATCTCTTCATTATTCGAGGTTGTTTATACCTAATTATCTACTGGGACCTCTTTATCATCCACATACATGTTTCTTAAAAATGTTTTTCAAAACATTCTTACAATTTTACAGAATATGGGTTAAAGTCATTTATACCCTTGTTTGACTTTTTATAAGAAGTTTATAAAGGAATCTTTCCGTCATTTTCCAAACAAGGTCCTTTTTAACCTTTTCGACATAATTAAGGTAAGAATGTTTTTTTTAACTTATATGGAAAGTGCGGATATTTTCTGCCATTATAAAATCTTCAAAGATTCCCTTATAATCTTATAAGGATATTTTCAAATTAAATGTTTTATTTTATAATTATGTGACTTTTAAATGATTTCAAAAAAGAGATATTTCTCTCAAATAGTTTTGATTACATCTATGTCAACATCCTTTGTTGGATTTTAAGTTTATTTGGAGTTGATTTATTATGATACAAAACTTCCATATTGTATTGATGGTTTTGTGATATGTTTGACTGTGGATGTGTTATTTTTATACCATTCATGGTTTATGAAGAAAGTATTGACATTTCGTATGCTAGTTTTAATACGAATGTTTATGTTATGTTTAAACCTGTTCATATGAGGAATGCATTGGACTTAATAAGTGACGGGTGGAGCCTGATATAGCTCCTCGATGCATCGGTAGGTCTCATGAGACAAACTAGTGTATTGTCACAAGGCCTTGACAAAATCTTATTTGTAGTCTTGGCATGAGGCCTTGGCTATGTGGTTATGATAGTCTGGCATTATGCATTCCATCATTATGAAAGTGGTTATTGATATTGCATGTGATTATTCGATTAGTAGAATATCCATGTGAATAAGTAAATGACATTATTTTATTTTATTTCTTCCATATTATGTTGAAGTTCATGTTTAAAAGGATTTTGTTTTAGTTATACATTGCCTTAAATGTTTATTCTTATTTATGAAAGTTTTCGCTATATTGTTATCCTTACTGGGCATTTGAGCTCACCCCTTTCAATGTTTTATTTTTCCCAGGATGTGAAGAAGTAATTTATGAATGACCTGCTGGGATAGTATGTGGGGATATGAGTGTGGACTATGGAGACTATTTTGTTGTAGTTTTTATTTTTATGATGTAATGTAATACTTATGAATATATCTAGTGTTTCCAAGGATACTAAACTAATCGGTCTTTTGAGATTTGATCTTTCTTGTGATCATGCCAATGTTATGTAATAATTCACTTACTCTGGATAACTGGGATCGGGGCATTACAATTGGTATCAGAGGAATTTTATTACAAACCTTGGAAGCTTGATTTAGATAAACTCTGATTAGAGCACATCGATTTAAGATGGACTTTGAGGATTAGTATAGAAGAACTTCCTAGAATTTTGGTATTGTTGAGATTTTGTGAGTTTTCCAAGCAATACATCCCTATCTGGATACGAGCAGGTATAGGTGGATCTGAAACAGATGTACCTAGGGGTATACCTGGAAACACCGCTTTGAGCTAGACTCGAACGGGAACTGGTGCACGACAACGGGCCTTGCTGCACTCTTGGTTACGACACTCCCGGGGGATATGCTTAGGATAACTCTCATTTTATTTACAATCATTATGAAGGGTTTATGAGTATATACTTCCTCAAAAAAAACTTTTTTTTATGATTATGGATTATATCCATAAATAGTTCAATTTATGTTAAGTGTTTTACAAGTATGAAATTATGTATTTTGATTCATAAACTGATCTAGTTTATGCCATTGTTTAGAAATGGCACCGAGTGGAAGAAATGGAAACCGTATCAATGCACACACTCCATGTAGGTATTTCCCTCCTGCTCAAGATAATTATAGTGGAGCTGGTGATGCAACTGGTGCTGATCATCTAATCACGATACTGGGACAACTCACTCAGGTTATGAATAATAACCTTACCCGTATGGAGCACCCCGATCCACAACATGGAGGATCAATGTTAGATTGATTCATGAGGCAGCAACCACCAACATTAAATGGGAGTACAAATCCATTAGTAGCTGATCAATGGATAAGTTCCCTAGAGAAAATATTTCAGGCTTTGGGGAGTAGTGAAAGGGAAAAAGTTGTCATGGCAGTTTATCGCCTCACCGGAGATGATGATCAATGGTGGTCATTGATTCAAAACACGAAGGAAGATGATGAAGTATCAAATATGGAATGGAGGGAGTTCAAAGATCTGTTTTTAGAAAAATACTTTCCTCGTGACCATCGAGCAGATATGGAAAGACAATTTCTGAGTTTGAGACAAAAGGAGGATGAGAATGTCGCAAAGTATGAGGCTAACTTTACGAGGTTATAAAGGTATGTTTAAGATTATATACGTAACCCAATAAGTAATATTGATCATTTATTTGATGGGTTAAAACCATTTCTCCGTCGAGCATTAGTCTCACAATCCTTCTCGTTATACAAATACATTGTCTCATGTGCTATCAAGACAGAAAAGGAATTCTCTAAGTCTTATGACTTTAAAGCAAAGCAAGAGAAGAAGAGATCTGCTGATCAATCTGGGAATGGAAATAAGGGGAAGAAGGGAAAAGTTGAATATTTATCCTGCAGTAAATGTGGGAAGAAACACCCTGGTACTTGCTTAAAAGGAATGTGAGTCTGTTACAAGTGTGGTGAAAAAGGCCACCAAGCCCGTGATTGCAAGGGGAATAAGGAAGATACCGATGTCCAATGATACAATTGCAGGGAGACGGGACATTATGCAAATGAATGTCCTAAGCTTAAGGGGAACTTACCTCAGAAAAGGCCAAGGGATCAAGGCCAAGCTTATGCTATCACTACTGCTGAGGTAGAAGCTCCGAAAGACGTGGTGGAAGGTAATTTAATGGTTTCCTCAAGTTTAACAAATGCATTATTTGATTCTAGATCATCACATTATTTCATATCTTCCCAGTTTTCTAAGAAAATTAGATATTTCCAATTTGATTTAACAAGAGAGTTTTCAGTTAAAACTCTTAAGGGAAGTATCATTGCAACAAAGTTTTGTGAATCAGTCCCCATTAGAGCACATAAATGTTCTTTATCCGCTGATCTCATCGTCATAACTATGATTGAGTTTGATATAATCCTCGGTATGGATTGGATTTCAGACCATGATGCGAATATTTATTGTAAGAAGAAGGAGGTTACAATTTTTGATGATGATGATAAGGAACACCTTATCTTTAGAGCAGAATCGTCACCACCTAATTCTTATCTAGATCCACCCCCATTAGCTCAACTAAATTCAATTATTGGGGAGTAAGAGAATGAAATGACTGTGGGTGAGGAAAGTAATGTTCAAATAGAGGATGTACCTATTGTGAAAGAATATGTAGATGTGTTTCCGGAAGATTTACCTGGACATCCTCCAGAACGAGAAGTTGAGTTTTCCATTGATTTAATTCCTGGATCAAGGCCTATATCGAAGACCCCTTATAGAATGGCCACTATGGAATTAGTTGAACTAAAGAAAAAACTAGAGGAATTGAGTAATAAGGGATTTATTCAACCTAGTGTTTCTCCATGGGGAGCCCCTATCCTTTTTGTTAAGAAGAAAGATGGATCTTTGAGGTTATGTATCGACTACAGGGAAATCAATGCTATAACAATAAAGAACAAGTATCCCCTACCTCGCATTGATGATTTATTTGACCAACTACATGGAGCTCAATAATTTTCAAAGATTGACCTTCGATCTGGATACCATCAGTTGTGTGTGAAGAAGGAAGACATTCCGAAGACAGTATTTCGAACAAGGTATGAGCATTACGAGTTTACGGTAATTCCTTTTGGGCTGACTAATGCACCCTTTGTATTCATGGATCTAATGAATAGAGTTTTCAAAGAATATCTCGATGATTTTGTGGTGGTATTTATTGATGATATCTTGGTATAATCCAAAAGCTATGAAGATCATGAAAATCACTTGCGCATTATCCTGAAGACTCTGAGAAGACATGAATTATATGGGAAGTTTAGCAAGTGTGAATTCTGGATTCAGGAGATTTCTTTTCTTGGACATATTGTCTCTAAAGATGGAATCTCTGTTGATCCTTTTAAGACCAAGGAAATCCAATAATGAACAGCACCTACGAGTATAACTGAGGTACGCAGTTTTATTGGTTTAGTAGGTTATTATCGACGTTTCATCCAGAATTTTGCCCGGTTGGCTAACCCATTAACAAAGCTCACATGTAAAGGGGTTAAATTTGTTTGGACAAAAGAGTGTGAAGAATGTTTCGAAGAACTGAAGAGAAGATTAGTCAATGCTCCTATATTGACTCTACCATCGGGGAATTATGGGTTCGTTATTTATAGTGATGCATCGAAGAAAGGACTTGGTTGTGTCCTTATGCAGAATGATAGGGTTATTGCCTATGCATCACGACAGTTGAAAATTCATGAGAAAAACTATCCCACTCATGACACTACAACAAAAACCGTGTTTAGCGGCGGTTTTGTGGTGGCTGTTCACAAAACCACCGCTAAACGTTTTCGCCGAAAGGTTTCGTGGCGGTTTTTAATAAACCGTCGTGAAACCCAAAATCCATTTTCATAATCGTGACCCTTCTTCCCCCACCCCGATCGTTCCCCAAACCCTCGCGCCCTCCCTTCTTCCTCTAACCCCCCGGCGACCCTCGACCCTCGACCCTCAACCTCCGGCAACCCGCGACCTCCGGCGACCCGAGACCTCCGGCGACCCGCGACCTCCGATGACCCGCGACCTCCGACGACCCCGCGACCTCCATCTCCGGCGACCCCGCGACCTCCATCTCCGACGACCTAATTACTAGGTCTACATTATTTATTCATCCTATAAGTATGAATATTTATTTAGATTTTATGTAGTATGCTAAGAAAATTTCATGAACACAATTATGATATATAAATACATTGATTCTTGATAATTGAATTTTTAATTCTTTCTTGTACATTTGATGTTATGTTCATATTTTTAATGATACAAATATTTTATGGAAATGAGTAAAAGTAGAAAAAATGATCGATCTATCCACTTAAATATGGATTCCCATGACATTGGATGTCAATCAAACACTTCCTAGTGTCGAAACTACATAACCAAACTGAAATAGAGGTTATGGAGCTGGAAACTAGTGATTCATATCATGAACCTAGTTCAGGAAAATTATGAAATACAAGACATGAATAAATCTTATAAAAAAACATGAAGACCCAAAAACTTTCATTCCATGAAGTCATCCTTCATTCTATGAATGTTTTTTGGCAACACCATAGATTCCCAAATTTCAGCGTTGTTCATTGAAGAATTCCACCATGTTTTACGCCACTCTTATAATCCATAAAAAGGACTCATGACCTGAATTTATGTGGCATCAAAGGAACCACACACTCTAAAATTAACTCATGACGTGATTTCAAGAAGAAGGAGTAGGTTTCATGTGATGGAGGTGAACTTTTCATGTCCTGAATTCATTACCATATTTGAACATTCAACTTGTATGATATTTTATGCATATGTTGAGGGATTTCTTTACAGATACCTATATATGTATACCTACAACCAAACAAACATGTAAGTATATACCTTGGAGATAAATAAAGGATACATCCAAAGATGAGTACAAAAGTGAAAATCACTAAGGTTTCTTCCATTCTTTGCTGCAATGTTCTAATGGGTAACCATTTCAATATGGCTCCTCAAGATTATCATGATGGATTAGTTTCATTGTTTCAACTGAGGTGATTATAGGGGGATGTGTTGATCATGTGTTTTTTCTATATTTATATCCATGTTTTGGTTGTTGTAACTCTGTTTAATAATACCGATCTATTTCATTTTTCTATTGCATGAACATTATGCTGTGACTTGAGGTGTACCTTATTTCTGAATGAAATATTCACCTTTTGATTCATATGAAAATTATATAATCTAGCACGGGTAGTTTAAAAACGGTTTTGGGTAACCGAATCTGATAATAAAACCTAATATTTGACCATTCCAATAGTTTGGTTATTGTACTAGTGTAGGATACCGAGACCAAGGATCCCTACAGACCTAATTCTCATAATAGATATCTATGAAAATGAAAAAATTAGAATCCCTATCACAGGAACTTGAATGTGGAAATGAAGAGTTAAACTGCACTTCTGAGCAGAGAATATGATATGAAACTATAACCACTGATCAGTTTTCTGATATATTAAGGATGATCACTACTTCCAATATCATAATTCTGGGGTCACTCAATCATGATAGGGTTTTTTTTTTCAAACCATTTGGGAGACACATTTCTGCCTCTTGAACCTTATTTTGAATTATATAATATCCAAGAGCATTGGGATGACATTTTCCATTAATGTTACATGGTTTATTTAGCAGGACTTCTCGTGTCGTATCCACCCACATCAACAAGATACCACCAGTACCATCTACAATGATGTCTTCAGAACATTTTTCTAATCCATATAATTATTAAGGAAGTGTCCCCACCAGTACAGATTTGCATCATAGGGAATTATGTTTCTCTCCACTTCAATCCCATCCTATGATAGCCAAATCTACCCAATGACGTCAATAATGTGCCTCTGTGCATAGTCACCTTGAATATAGATGAGATTTTTATAGTTAGGGAGTGATAAACTAAATTAAATTCTGAGTAAGAGGACCCACCCTTTGCGGTAGCACAACATTTACTGGACACCCCAAGTGTTGACACCCACCATCAAAGAAAGACGCATGGCCTTTCAGATTCCTCTAAGTAATTACCCTTACACCAAGACCCCAACCAGGGTAAAGGACCGACCAGGACTGCTAATACCTATGACCCGTCTAATTCAATGTAGAATATAGTTGATCCTGGTATGAATTCTATGTTTCGGCATCTTTCCGAATAGAAGATTCCCATTAATGAGCTCCATGCTAATTAGTTTCTACAATATGGAGATATATGATATAATCTTGTCCTATATCCACTAGAAAATTAGTGGAATCCAAAATTCATTAAGAAAATAATTCCCTTTAATCTGGAAAATAAATTTCCTCTCAATTCGGTAAATTTAGGAGCCTATGACAAGTGATCACACTATTTATTGCCTAATCCACCAAAATTGAATGAGAATATTCCTCGAGACCTGGCTCTAGTAATTCCACCAGTATTATCTTATGGAATTCGTCCAGTTGTTATACCTATCACTTCATGGGTGGTTTAGCCTACCTACCATGTTGATGATATTAGAAATTCATTAGTTGTCATTGATCCTGGCCCAGAATGGAATCCTTTCCTAGAGGACAAAATGGAAAACCTCATCATATCCTTTGAGGCCCTGGAGAAGTGATAGGTGGAAATACCACTTGATGGAATGTCATAGCATGCATCGGTTTATGATATGTCAACACCAATAGAATTTGAGAATCCAAAAATTCCCCCCTTCAATGGGATGTGTAATCTGCTACAACACCTATCCCATTTTATTTCAATGTGTGTCCCTATGTTGTGAACTCTATCATAGTAGGAAGACACAAAGCACTATGTTTTGTGCTGACATTAGAAGGGCCAGAGTTTTTCTGGTACATCTAGTTATCCATTGGGTCTATAGATTGTTGGGAAGACCATCATAATCAATTTATTTTTAAGTTTAGCACCACCATGGGAAATTCCAGAACATCTGACTACTTTATTTGAAAACAACGACCAGATGAGTGAGTCATAGACATTGTCGCTAGGTGGAAGGGCCTCATGAATTCACTTGACAAGTCATTAACTCACAAATATCTACTGATGATGTGCATGGTGAATGGTAAGGCTAAACTGGTTCCCTCCCCCATCACTCCAAACATTATAGGTGGATTCAAAAAATTCTCTAATAGGACTCATCGCCAGGAGAAATCCATCCAACATACTAAGAAGGTGTTAATTTTTTCACTCAGGTATCCTATGAAAAGAGACTCTATGTTCTATATTG
Organism: Viscum album; assembly: GCA_963277665.1. Lineage (NCBI taxonomy): Eukaryota > Viridiplantae > Streptophyta > Magnoliopsida > Santalales > Viscaceae > Viscum > Viscum album. The sequence continues at coordinate 2,008,999,380 of OY728131.1, forward strand.
ATATTGTTTCACAGGTTGAGTCCCCTAGTCTACTAGAATTTTTACCAGAAGATCAGCCTTTATAGCCTCACTAAGGAATCAAAATTTTACTCAACCTTAGGCTATACATCAACCACTGTAGAATGAGTCAGCACCACCCCCTCAAGAACTACTACCTAGTCTAGTTAATCAGGCTTTATCCCCATATCAGCCTCTATACCCTCATCAGGGTTAGACTCCTATAGATCCCTTTAAATATAAGAGAAATTAGACCTACACATTTTATGAGTATTAGTCAAATTCATATTGTATCTGGCATAGAATCATTGGGTGTCAGTTGATCCAATGGAAATTAGGGTAGTGAATTTATGGTAATATTTGAGTCATGAATTTGATATCATGATCTTATTAAAACACAATAGATATTATAGGGATTTTTTATAAATTTATCTCTATTTACATAACTAATAAAATAGATTTACCAAAAATGGGTAAGGTTAAAAAAATAATACATAATTTTATTCTTACATTTATGATCACAATCAGTGGTTGAACACTAACCCATATTTATGTTAACGTACCCATTTCATTTTCATTTATCAAAAATCATGGAAAAAAATTTCTCTCAAAAACCCCTTCTTAAACAAATGAAAATAGTCATTCCAATTTGATATATCAACTTATAAATTAAGAGAAATTAGGCTAATTATCATAGGCTAGAGATGGAACCACCTACCTCAAAGCTCAAGTCGCACATTCCTGTAATGGGATCCACCAACAATGAAAACCCAATGATGAAAACGAAGGCCCTAAAATATAATAAAAACATTAATATTGATATAAATTAGAAAAGAAGGGGTTGGTGGAAATGGAAAACACCAAATACCTCAAGAAAAGACATCCGCCGCACCACAACTAACCAAGGAATGGCCTCCATAATGAGATCTCCCAAAGGATCTAGAAGAATACACAAAGATTCAAAAACTTAGGCCACCAGATCTGATAATGTTACCCTAGGGTGCCACCATTATCAAGAGAAATGAAGAATCAGAAATATTTCTTACCCAGAGAGATGCGCCACAACTATAATAAAAGATCCAATGTTGAATGGATCAATCTAGATGGAGCATAGTCTCCCAAAAAAACCCGAGAAGATCTCTAGGTAGGGATCCAAGGGCCTGGTGAAAAGAAATGAAACCAAAATAGCAACTCGCCTATTTTAAATGTGATCAATGAATCATCTTTATTATATTATGCATACTTTATGATTAATGGGTCATCTTTATTATATTATGCATACTTTATGATCAATGGGTCATCTTTATTATATTATGATCAATGAATCATCTTTATTATATTATGCATACTTTATGATCAATGGGTCATCTTTATTATATTATGATTCTGCAATCTTACATTATCGTATATTTTGTGTAGGCACATTGTGATATACATGGATAAAAGCTGGATCACATTATCGAGGAACACACCTCAGTATGTTAAGGGTTTGAATGAGTTTTTAGATTTTGTGATTTCTAATCGATCCGTTGAAGGGAGAATAATATGTCCATGTCATAAATGTAAATTTAGAACATGGTTGAAGAGAGATGAAGTTTATGAACATTTAATAGTGAAGCAATTTACTGGTCAATATTTGTGTTGGAATTGGCATGGAGAATCGAACAATACAGAAAGATTGAGAACTGATGTTAATCCACAGAATGAGGTCCCAAGTTCATCGACAATGGAAAATGAAATGAAAAACCTCATAAATGATGCATTCGGCACTGCAAGACACCACTATCATCATCAAAACATATCAGAACAACCAGAAGAGGGTGCTACAAATTGCAACGTGACAAGTGATGTTTTTGAGACTGTAACACAAGTAGATCAAGATTGGAACATATCATTGGATCCTCCTCTTGATTCTGTAGAGCCAAATGTAATGGAAAACTTCACTGAGAAAAATGCGTTTCATGATTTAGTTGACGATAGAAATCAAGAGTTGTATAGTGGGTATTTGAAATATTCAAAGCTTTCATTTATGCTGAAGTTGTACCATATCAAATGTCTATGTGGAATTACAAATAAGGCAATGTCCATGATATTGGAATTGATTCGTGATGCATTTCCTAAAGCAAAAATCCCAGAATCTTTTTATGATATGAAAAAAGTTGTTAACAAGCTTGGTCTGAATTATATAAAAATACATGCATGTCCCAATGATTGTATGCTTTATTGGGGAGAGGATTAAAGTAGATAGAATTGCAAGAAATTTTCTTCTTCTAGATGGCAGTCAAAGGGTGATGTTGGAAGTCTGACTGAACATAATTTCATGAAGAATAAGAAAATGAACACACCTGCAAAGGTTTTGCGTTAATTTCCTTTGAAGCCGCGATTTCAAAGATTATTCATGTCATCAAAAACCGCCGAACACATGAAGTGACATTCTGTAGATAATAAAAATGATGGGTTAATGAGACATCCACGAGATTCCCAATCATGGAAGACATTTGATTCATTACATCCATATTTCTCAGCTGATCCTAGGAATGTTCGATTGGGATTGGCTGCCGATGGATTCAACCCATTTGGGACTTTGAGTACAAGTTATAGCATTTGGCCAGTTGTTTTGATCCCTTATAATCTGCCTCCGTGGATGTGTATGCAACAATCATCTTTTATCATATCAATGATTATTCCTGAAAAAAAAATGCCTGGAAATGATATTGATGTATACTTGCAGCCTTTGATTGAAGAATTGCAGGAGTTATGGAGTAACGGTGTTGAGACATTTGATGTTTCTTCTAAAACAATGTTCAAAATGCATGCTGCTTTACTGTGGACCATTAGTGACTTCCCTGGGCTTGGGAATTTATCTGGTTGGAACACTTATACGGGTTTGTCTTGTCCCGTTTGTAACTTTGATTTTGAACCCAAATGGCTACCTCACAGTAGAAAATGGTGCTTCTTATGCCATCAAAGATTTCTCGATGCATCTCATAGATTTCGGCTGAACAAATCAAAATTTAATGGTTTCATTGATCGCAGACCACCTCCAAAGTTGTTAACCGGTTCTGAAATATTGAAACTACTTGAAAATGTTGAAACATAATTTGGGAAGGTTCATCATTTGAATGATAGCGGAAAACGGGTCCGAAGTGCATCGTCAAGTGAAATCAGAACGCAACAATGGAAGAAAAAAATTATATTCTTTAAACTTTCGTATTGGGAATTTAATTTGTTGCGCCACAATCTTGATGTGATGTATATTGAGAAGAATGTATGTGATAATTTTATTTTCACATTAATTAATGAGCATGGAAAGTCGAAGGATCATCTTAATGCTCGCAAAGACTTACAAGTAATGAACATAAAACGTGATCTCTGACCAGATGAGAATGAAAAGTATGCTCCGACCATTTTCGCAATGAAAAATAGAGATAAAGATACGTTCCTTCGAATTTTAAAGAATGTGAATGTATCTGATGGGTATTTGAGTAACATCTCGAGGTGTGTTGACTTGAAGAATCGTAAGTTACATGGATTGAAAAGTCACGATTCACATATTTTGTTACAGCAGTTACTACCATTGGTATTGCATACATTATTACCTGAAAAAGTTACTGCTGTTGTACTTCAATTCTGCACATTTTTCAGGAAATTATGTGAGAAAGTTGTACATCTATTTCAGCTTGAAAACCTCCAGGAGAGGTTTGTATTGACTCTTTGTGCAATGGAGATGATCTTTCCTCCATCGTTTTTTACTATCATGATGCATTTAAATGTTCATTTGGTTGAAGAAGCTAAATTAGGAGGCTCCGTTCATTATCAATGGATGTATCCAATTGAGAGGTATTTTATTTATATGTTTTCCAGTTAAGTAAACAATTTTTGACATTTAAATAAATGCATAATATTATTATTTTATTTCACAGATATCTTGGGAATTTGAAATCATACGTGAGAAATAAAGCTCAACCAGAAGGCTCTATTACTGAAGGCTATTTGGCCGAGGAATGTCTTACCTTTTGTTCCAGGTATTTAGATGATATTGAGACAAGATTTAATCGAGTTGTACGTGTTGACGACACATCAACTCAATCTCAAATGCATCAGAAATCAAAAATATTTCCTGCTATTGGCCGATCAGTTGGGAGAACCTCAAATGTGACACTGACAGAATTGGAATCATTACAGGCACATAGATATGTGCTGCTGAATAGTGAAATTTCAGATCCATTTATTAAAGAGTTGAGGATACAAACAAAGAGACGAATGAGAGGCTGAACACTAAATGAGAAAGATATAACGAAAGCTGTGAATAAATAGATTGTAGAATGGTTTGCACAACGTGTAAGTTCATAAATATTGCAATAAATAAGAATATTAGTTTGACACATACAATTTGTAAATCTATTAAATTATATTTATTTTTTAAGATCATGAATACTGATACTCGAGCAAACTTGTCAGAATATTTGAAGTTTCTTGCTAGAGGTCCTATAAAGCAAGTTAGAAAGTTCGACGCTTATAATGTGAATGGCTTTAGATTTCGTACAGTTGATCGAGAAGTGGGTTTGAAAACACAAAATAATGGTATATTTACATTTACTGAAGTGGGATACTATGGAAAGCTGCATGATATTATTGAATTAAACTACCATGGACATTTTTCTATTGTTTTATTCAAATTCAAATGGGTCGATATTATCAGAGGTGTTAAAAGTGATTCATTGCAATTTACTTCTATGAACTTCTCTCGCTTGATGGATGTTGGTGATCGTGAAATGAATGATCCATATATCTTAGCATCGCAAGAAAAAATGGTATATTATGTGAATGATTTTGTGGATAAAGGGTGGAGTGTAGTTACTCACGTAATACCAAGAGATTTGTATGATATGGGTGATGAAGTGGAAGATTTGACCTCTGAAGTTGAATGTCATCAACAACAGGAAGCAGAATTATTTTTCCATCATGATATTGAAAATATTAGTCTTGCAAGGATGAAGCAATGGAGCAGGAAACCAAAATTATTGAAGGGGAAAATGATTGTATGTACAATTATTCATTCATGCAGCAACCACTTGTTTCATTTTTGCAGTCATTCATTATCAGTGTTATATATATTTTGTCTATTAATACTGGGAATCTATTATCATTTTTAATTTTTTTTCTGCATAAGTTTTTTGAAATATATATTCTGAACTTAATTTTATTTGATTAAATGACAGGAATGCCAAGGAGGAAGCGGTATACTATTTCTTCTAGTTCTGCGATGGATGTCGATCCATCTGGGTCACTCCCCACGACATCTGAGGCACCGACTGCCTACACCCCCGCACCATCTCCCCCTACACCATCTCTCACACCATCAGAGAGCCTCCCATTAGAGGCTGAGTCGTCGACTCCCCCTACAGGTGCCTCATCAGTTGGGCAGCGACAGACCCCTTCCAGTTCATCCGGACACACTGGAGGGTCACAGTCATAGGTATAAATTTTAATTAAATAAATTTATTGCATTTTGTTTATACTAATTGTTTTCTCATTGAAGATGACAAAAATAAAACTGTGGAGAAACACTTAAAAATCTCAGATGTTTGGAACTTGAATGGCGAAAAGATAGTCGTGCCATTTGATTCTTATGGGGTCCCTACGGATGATGCCGCGGGGTTACTTGGCCAGATTATAGGTCAGTTGGCAGTGGAGCCCATTTCCCTTCCCATTTCATATGATGATTGGAGACATATGCCTCCAAACTGGAAAAATGAAGTATTCGATTCTCAAATAAAGGTAATTTTATTACATTATGGTTTAATTGAATGTCATGTTACTAATATGTTCAAAATGAATTTCTGTATACAGATGTTCTTCCACTTCACAGTTGCTGATGTGATAGCACAGAAGTGGACTTTGAAAAATCTCGGTAAAAAATGGAAAGATTTCAAATGGAGATTGTGGTGTGATGTCAATGACACTTCGTTGACCTTGGAACAAATGTATGACAAGCTACCCAGTGGGGTACCGAAAGAGCAGTGGAAAGTTTTTGTTGACAGACATCGTGATGAGAAATGGATGGTATTGAAATATATATTATTATATTATCCTCATTTTACATTAATACATGTATATGAAGAGGAGATGACATTGGATACATTACTATTAAATTTCATTTTATTTATTTCCAGATCTCTCACGACAGAATGCATCAAATAGGGCGAAGCAAGTCATCCCTCACACGGCGGGCTCAAAAATCTTTTCTAGAAGCCGAATGTCATTGGTAATATTTTAAATAGTTTAAATATTTATAATACAATATTATATATTTAATATATTGAATTTTTGATTTATCTTTGCTTAATGCAGTCACAGAATTTAGGGCACGAAGCCTCCCAGACTGAACTATGGTTGGATGTTCATAGAAAATCAGATGGCTATTTTGTTAATGAGCCTACCAAAGAAGTTGGGGTATGAAGTCAAATTTTTATTATAATAACTTATTATCAGTTTTTACTATGTTAATATGTATTGATATTTGATTTATAGGTAAAAATTAAATAACTATGGGATGCCAGTCCTGGGCAGTCCTACTCAGTCTCCTAGGATGACCCGGTTGCTCAAGTCCTTGGGAAGGAGCATCCTGGTAGAGTGCACGGGATGGGTTTGGGACCCGTACCATCTGAGGTCTTTAGCAGGCCATCAGGGATTCTAGCCGCATCTACTCCTGGTTATGGTCAGCCCATACCTGAAGATGCTCAGAGGGAGATGTCTTCTCTACGAGCCACAGTTCAAGACCAAGGGGCTCAGATATCCGCTTGCAGAAAGCGTTGACTGATTTATATCAACAGATGAGCAGATATGCCCCCAGTGGTAGTGCACCGAGTGGTGGTGAGCAGGTAAATCACAAAAAATCACAATCATTTAGTTTGAAAACTTTTATTGGTTTTAAGTTTAATTATAAATATGCAACAATATTTAATTTTCAATATAATGTTCTTACAGGTGGCAGCAGGAGATGGAGGTGGAGAGGGTGACGATGCATCATCGGACCATGAGTAGTATTGTTGATGTTTTGAACAAATATGGGAAAGGTTGGTTTTTATATATAACATGTGTGGTGTATGGAACCTTTAAAAAACCATTGGTCTTGGAGGAGCTTCAGTGGCTAACCTTGAATGATCACAATAACCTTAGGTGGTAAAGAGAATGATGTGTTTGTTTCATTGGTTATATGATCTATGGTAATAGGCTCTTTGATGTTTCTGTTGTAAATTCAACATTGGGAATTTGACTCATTAGGGTGTTGCATGTCCAAACAGCCATGTTGAATGGATATCACTAGATCAAGATGGTTTTCTGAGGTGATTTTCATGATCATTAATAGTTTTTATGAGGCACGTAACTACATCACATGAAAACCAATGCAACTCCCTTCCCATGAAGCTTCCCTCTTTTCTAACTTTTATTTTATGAACATATTGGGAGATTGTTAGATGACATGTCATATGATAAAAAATAATAATCATAGGGGTTTTACATGATTAATTGGGCTATTTGATGGGGCTTCACATGATCAGGAACAGATCACATGAATTGCATAACCCCTTTGCATGATGTTCCTAGGGTCATGTGATCATGAGCCTCATTGAAGTTCACATGGTCCTTGTGACCTAGGTGATTAATCTATATGTATACATGCTATAATTTTCTTTCCTTTGGGTATATATTAATACATAGGCTTTGGGTATTTCTTTGTTCCTAAAATATACAATGCTCATTTGGCTAGCGTCAAAAAATTCCCCCCCCACAAAAGTGATGTTCGAAGGAACAAGGACTCAGTTATGAGGTAGGAAATGACTTCATGAGTCTCTTATGCTTTCTTTGGTTGGAATTCAAAACATCTTTTTGTCTTCTATAAGTCCATTCATATTCCTTGAGGTTCCCTATAAATAGGGGGTGAGAGGCTGGTCATTTGACCGGTGACATGAAGCTCCATAGCTCTCAAAACCCTATCTCTCGTGCATTTGTTTTGCAAGACAACTTTGAATGACCTCATCACAAGAACCATACAAGAGACCTAATCATGTGATCATTTCACTTGAACTCTTTGTGTGATCACCTTGTCTAAATATCTCACTTAATAAATCCATGAACTAATCAATGGTAATTTATTAGAACTTTGATGCACACCCTTGTCCATTAGTCTATCTTATGTGATTCGGTTGTCTCTTGATGATTTTTTCATGATCTACTAATCTTTATGTGATTCATGTGACCTTCACATGGTAACATGATTATATGTATTAAGAAAAATCATGTTATCAAAAGATGTTTTATGGGTTATGTGATTTTCATGACCTAGAATGGATCATGTGGTCCACGTAATGTTTTCCATGTTATGCACTTATTTTGTTTGATTAGCACAACTGATTCTCTCTTAATGGTTACATATCTTCTAATATATTCTCTATTCTCTTTAAATATGCCCTCTATTTCTCAAATGTCTTCTTATGTGGTATACTGGAGAGACCTTATTTCCTGGAACCATAATGTCAATCATCGATATAAAGTATTTTATAACAATAATGTTTTAAAGGTTCTTATTCTGACTGAACATCAACCCATTTAATCCTCATTCCTCATCCTTATAGGACAAATGACTAGTAGGGATCCCTCCCCTCTCTTCTTTGACACATTTTGATCCATACACTTTAATCCTTTATGGAATCAAATATTTTCAATTTTGATCATCTGTAAACTATAAGTATAAATCCATGTGACCCCCAATCTCTTGTTTCATTTGATGTTATCTTGTGTTTCATTCTAAATCCATAATTTTAGGTATTTTTTATGCTTTAGGTATTCTTATTGAATTGGATCACCTTTTTCATCAACATTAAATGAAAGGGTGTTTATGAATATTGCGTAGGTGGTGCATAAATTTTCTCCTTATTATATATATGTTGTATGTGTTGTTTGGTTTGTTTTCCAGGGCAGTGGTGGAGTATAAACAGAAATTCTATTTTTTTTTTCCGGGTCAGCATTTCACGGCGGTTTTAACCACCGCTAATGTTTTACCACTTATAAATTTAGCGGCGGTTTAAACCGCCATGAAATATATTCGGCAGACTGCTTAGCGGCGATTAAAACCGCCGCGAAATCACGTCGGAATTAGCGGCGGTTTTAACCGCCGCTAAGCAGGCGCCTGGCACGCCTGAATTTCGCGGCGATTATAGCCACCGCTAATTAAATAGCCCTTAAAACCACCACTAAATTTACCAAAAACCACTGCAAAATGAGGTACTACGACACTTTTCTTTGACCGCCGTGAAATGCATAAAACCGCTGCTAATAGATTGCTGACGCCAAGTTTAGTGGCGGTTTCTGTAAACCACCGCCAAACTATATAGCGGCGGTTTAAACCGCCGCTATATGAAAAAAAACCGCCGCTAATAGGTGGTTTTCCTGTAGTGTGATCTCGAGTTAGTAGCTGTGATCTTTGCTTTGAAGATATAATGTGAGATTTATACTGATCACAAGAGTTTGAAATATATTTTCTCACAAAAAGAACTCAACATGAGGAAAAAGAGATGGCTTGAATTACTCAAGGATTATGATTGCACGATACACTACCACCCGGGGAAGGCAAACAAGGTGAAAGATGCTTTGAGCAGAAAATATCATGGAGTTTTGAACAATATAAGAATTGAAAGGGATCCAATTTTCTTGGATCTAATGAAGATGGAAATGAGAATAACCATGGAAGGTGAAACATCAATGCTTTTTTAAATGGTTGCCAAACCATCTTTACTAGAAAGGATTAAGAGTTCTCAGACCGATGATGAATAATTTCAAAAGAAGATTAAAGCCGTGAATGAAGGGATATTGAGAGACTTTGTGTATGAAGAAGGAATTTTGAAATTTGGGAAGAGGCTTTGTGTTCCCGATATACCTGATCTAAAAAGGGAATTGCTAGATGATGCTCATAGTTCCAATTTCTCTATACACCCTGGGAGAACCAAAATGTATAAATATTTGAATGAACATTTTTGGTGGGACAACATGAAGAGGGAGATTGCTGATTTTGTGTCAAGATGTATGGTTTGTCAACAAGTAAAATCTGGAAGGCAACAACCTGGTGGAGTATTGCAACCTCTTCCCATACCTGAGTGGAAATGGGATAATATTACGATGGACTTCGTCATGGGGCTACCAAAGACTCCTAGAAGGAACGATGCAATATGGGTCATTGTTGATCGTCTTACCAAGTCAGCACATTTTCTTGCTATAAGGGAAGATTTACCACTGGAACGTCTAGAAATACTATATATTAATGAAGTGGTGAGACTTCATGGAGTACCCCTATCGATTGTTTCTGATCGTGATCCCCATTTTACTTCAAGATTCTGGAAGAGTCTTTAGAAATCCCTGGATACTGAACTTCAATTGAGCACTGCCTACCTCCCTCAAATATATGAACGATCAGAACGGACTATTCAAACCTTAGAAGATATGTTGAGATCTTGCTCACTTGACTTTCAGGGTATGTGGGATCAATATTTACCTCTGGTAGAATTTTCCTATAACAATAGCTTCCATTCGAGTATTCAGATGGCACCATATGAAGCGTTATACGGAAAGAGATGTCGCACACCGACTTTTTGGGATGACGTTGGTGAAAGAAAACTTGTAGGTCCAGAACTGGTGGAGGAAATGATGGAAAAGGTGAAGGTAATCCAAAATCACATCAAGGAAGCTCAAATTAGGCAGAACAGCTATGCCGATAACCGAAGGAAGGATTTGGAATTTCAAGTAGGAGATCATGTTTTATTGAAGGTATCTCCATGGAAGGGAATTATATGTTTCAGTAAGAAGGGTAAATTGAGTCCCAGGTACATCGTACCTTTTGAAATTCTAGAACGAATTGGGGCTGTAGCTTACCATTTGGCAATACCGCCAAGTCTCTCCAAAGTTCACGATGTGTTCCACGTATCACTGCTGAGAAAATACATGCCTGACCCAACGCATGTACTCACCTATGAGGAATTAGAACCGGAACCCGATCTGTCTTATTGCGAAGAGCCCATCAGGATTCTTGATATGAGAGAACAAGTGCTGAGAAATCAGACAACTCATCTGGTAAAAGTTCTATGGAGAAACCATAAGATGGAAGAGGCAACGTGGGAACCCGAGAAACTTATGATGAAGAACCACCCGAGTCTTTTTATGTAGTAATATTCTAGAATTTTCGAGGACTAAATTATTTGAAGGATGGGAGAATGTAACACCCCAAGCTTCCATGATACGCTTCTCTTTGAATAATACAATAGCGTGTGTTGTACGCAACCTCGAGTTCTAACACACTACGACCAATCAAAGTAGCCATTATGAATAGTAATACCCACTTTTTGAAATTTTATAAATTTTATCTCTCAAAATGGACTTCATTTTTGGATTCATAATGTCAAAATTAGCTTAGGGTAAAATTTTGGTACTTTTCGGATAACTTTTATATTTTGATGAATAGTGAAAATTACTAAATTTTAATTAAAAACAACTTTTTTAATCGAAATAATTAACAGTGATAAATTATAAATTTGAGTGGTTTTAAAGTATATTTAGAATATATTTTTACCATTTAATACGATGTTGGTCTTTGGACATAATTTCACAATTAAACCGGACATAAACAAGTGTCAATCTTTTAATAGTTATTATCTCTTAAAAACACGCTTTTTGTTTTAACGATAAGAATTAATTTTAAATTAATTTTTCCACTTATGTGTTTTGAATTTGAAAAAATGGATTCCATATTTGGAATCAGGATGTCCAAATTGTGTAAATATGTAACTTTTATTTTTATACATTTTGAATAATTACTTCGGTAAATATTTTATTGACTATGGTTAAAGAGTAAATCCGGTAAATAAGGGTAAAAAAATAATAATATTATAATAATAAATTACCCTAAAATGTGTCCTAACCTTATTGGTTGATACATGTACGACCATGGGAATCTTTGGGTCGATTTTGGGACCCCATGGATCCACTTGTAAGTGATAAGGACACTTTATATTAATTAAGTTAAAATAAATACAAAAATGACATAAGCATATATATTTTAGAAAAACAATTTTTACATAGGGTTATATATGTTTGATTTTTGAATATAAATATTCATTATAAAGGTAAAAATATTTCCTACATAATGGTATTTTATTTATAATTTTTAGACATTTAATAATTAATATTATTTATGACACAATAATGATGCAGTATTTTCCTTATTAATGAAAGAATCAAATAATTGGTATTATAAATGTTAAAATTAATATAATTTGAAAGTTTTGATGAAATACATGAATTTTATTGATTAATATGACATTATATGATTTCTTAAATGAATTTTTTTCGAATTAATAAATTTGTTAAGACTTTAACAAAAATCAATTATTGAATAGTGTCAAAATTCACATAAAAGAGTTTTTAAAACAAATATTATATTATTAATTGATATTAAATTCCTAAAAATCTAAGGTTAGGCCAAGAGACTTATATCATGACAGGTGTATCATTAATGGACCACTTGTGGGTATCTTGGATGTATATAGTAATTTTATTAACTATATAATATAAAAATACAAAGTGGCATGGTAAATGTTAAACTAATTAACTAAGAGTTAAAACAAAAAGTTAAGGTTAATATAATGACTGAAACCTATCTAAATTCTATTGGTTGAGTGGTTTTTGACCCATACCCATCTTAAACTTTAAATAATACACTTTGGAGCCATTAGAAACCGAATATGAATTTATTATAAAATAATATTTCTAACTCTTCCAAAGGTGCCCCTCACCCCTCTTATAAAAGGGCACTCCCACTTATCAATAATTCACACATTCAAAGCCTTTTGGCTCGGCCAAAACCTACCCAAATACTCTCTCAACTTACCTAACTTCAACCTAGAGGCCTTATTTTGATCAGAAAGCCAACCTAAGGAGCCCTTTTGATCAAATCAAAAGGAAGACCCCGAAGAAGAGGTAATGTTTTCACCACCCTTTTTTCAAGTTCATTTCTTCTTCAAGTTATTCTTTATTTGTTATTAACATTCTAAAATAATAACTCCAGTATCTCCTATATACTATGATGTTATAATAAATATGGTAAAACAATATTCAATATTCTATCCATCCTTTGAATGACATGTCACCATACGTGCGTACGTACGACTTACCGTCTCCACGTCGTGGTGTAATTGTTATTCAATATATTATTATTTGGATGGGTATAATAATGATGTGTAATTCATGTAAATAATAAATATAACATGATAATTATTCTTTATATATATGATATACCATCCAATTATATATTATTTTAATATCAAAAGAATGATATTGTCGCTCGTGCGTACGTACGGACTACCGTCTCCACGAACGCGATGAGATTCATTCCCCATCGTATCCATTCAAGTATAATTATCATTTTATGATTAAAAATAATGTTTAAGGACTTGATATCATTATATATATGAATAAAATACAACCTATCCATAACAAACATGCCTTATGTAATGAAACATATACAATAAAACGATTAAGTTAACACCCGAAACGACGATAATACTAAAATATTATTAACAAAGCATTAATAAAAGATCATATATGATATCATAATTATGTATATGGTTATTTTATAACTTGATAACAATGTTTTAACTATTATAAAGGAGGTTAACATACCATCGAATAAGGAAAAGTACAAGGTAAGGTTTTATTTCACAATTTCTTCATTATTCGAGGTTGTTTATACCTAATTATCTACTGGGACCTCTTTATCATCCACATCCATGTTTCTTAAATTTTTTTTTTCAAAACATTCTTACTATTTTACAGAATATGGGTTAAAGTCATTTATACCCCTGTTTTAATTTTTATAAGAAGTTTATAAAGGAATCTTTCCGTCGTTTTCCAAACAAGGTCCTTTTTAACCTTTTCGACAGAATTAAGGTAAGAATGTTTTTTTAACTTATACAGCGAGTGTGGCTATTTTTCGCCATTATAAAATATTCAAAGCTTCCCTTACAATCTTATAAGGATATTTTCAAAGTAAATGTTTTATTTTATAATTATTTTACTTTTAAATGATTTCAAAAAAGAGATATTTCTCTCAAATAGTTTTGATTTCATCTATGTCAACATCCTTTGATGGATTTTAAGTTTATTTGGAGTTGATTTATTATGATACAAAACTTCCATATTGTATTGATGGTTTTGTGATATGTTTGACCATGGATGTGTTATTTTTATACCATTCATGGTTTATAAAGAAAGTATTGACATTTCGTATGCTAGTTTTAATAAGAATGTTTATGTTATGTTTAAACCTGTTCATATGAGGAATGCATTGGATTTAATAACTGACGGGTGGAGCCCTCTATAGCTCCTCGATGCATCGGTAGGTCTCATGAGACAAACTAGTGTATTGTCACAAGGCCTTGACAAAATCTTATTTGTAGTCTTGGCATGAGGCCTTGGCTATGTGGTTATGATAGTCTGACATTATGCATTCCATCATTATGAAAGTGGTTATTGATATTGCATGTGATTATTCGATTAGTAAAATATCCATGTGAATAAGTAAATGACATTATTTTATTTTATTTCTTCCATATTATGTTGAAGTTCATGTTTAAAAGGATTTTGTTTTAGTTATACATTGCCTTAAATGTTTATTCTTATTTATGAAAGTTTTCGCTATATTGTTATCCTTACTGGGCATTTGAGCTCACCCCTTTCAATGTTTTATTTTTCCCAGGATGTGAAGAAGTAATTTATGAATGACCTGCTGGGATAGTATGTGGGGATATGAGTGTGGACTATGGAGACTATTTTGTTGTAGTTTTTATTTTTTATGATGTAATGTAATACTTATGAATATATCTAGTGTTTCCAAGGATACTAAACTAATCGGTCTTTTGAGATTTGATCTTTCTTGTGATCATGCCAATGTTATGTAATAATGCACCGACTCTGGGTAACTGGGGTCGGGGTGTTACAAGTTATATCCCGCCTAGTGTAAACACCATGTTCCAGACTCAACCGCACCCTTAGATTTCTAATCCAAGATACCGTTTGAGAGATATCCCATTTCCATCATGTGCATAATATATAATATAATAAATATTTTTTTATGATTTATTCTAAGCACTCCGGGCCTCATAATCGCACACCGTCTCATTACCTGGCTCTGTAAATATATGTAAAAATATTGCAAAGTCTTATAAGGCAAAAACCAGGTCTCTACAGTGGTGATCGATGAATGATGAATGGACTTGGAAGGCTCATACCATGCTGTTGAGCCTTTCTTGGCCAGGAGTTGGCTTTTTTTGAGGTAGGTGGTTCTAAATACTCTACCCTATGGTATTATGTACTATTTTTTGGAATGTGATATGAGGTTCACCACCTTGG